>APFE031704208.1:0-86331 GCA_000404065.3 Pinus taeda | reverse complement strand
CCCAACATTTCAATTTTTTCTTTTTATGCCTTCCTATATACAAACTACCCTTATTTCTTCCAAGGGCCCAGGTTAAGCAGTTGGGCCCCTTTGATTCTCTACCTATCTAAGAATCTGCCAAGATTAAGCTGTTTGGACAGATTTTCATTCTCTATATTCTAAAACAGGAAATTGAAACCTAGGGAGACCAAGATTAAGCTGTTTGGACCTCCCTTTAGTTGAAAATTGTACAAAACTGAAATGACTTTTCAAAATTTGGAAAGCAGTTAGATGAACTCTGAGTAGCCTTCTTTGCTTGGTGACTGTTTAGAAAACATGGAGCATTACAGCATGCAAAGTATGACATATTTGGCCTGAAAAATGTCAATCATGAAATATGAGTAACCTGCTGCAGTAGGAGGCTAACAGGATCCCAGGCAATGCATGAGACTAACAAGTCACAATTCCTGTATTCCATCGACTACACAACATCGACAATCTTCAATTGGGAAAAGGCCATGAAGATCAACATAAAACGCCAAATGACCAAAGCTAAGGTGTGGAATCTGAAGCAATTTTGCTTTGAATCCATATTAGTGACCTTTTTCTTAGAACGAGTGCCACTGTTCTAGCACCAATTGACTAAGGTATATCCTCCCATGCCACGCGACCTGTAGATGGCCCGCTAGAGTCATTTGATGCCCAAGATCACTAGGGGCCAGCACATGTCGTACAAGCTTGCCTTCTTTTCATGGCTACGACGAAAAAAAATCGTCGTGGAGGATTGGCCATACAGTGGCACCGAATTTCGTGGAGATCCAGACATTGCACTACTAGATGGAGAGGATTTTGACGATGAAGGTAAAAAATCAATTTTTAATTTTGTGATTTTTAATTGTTTTTTATATATATGTGTTTATAACATTTCGCTTCATTGATGCAAACATTGGAGCCGAGCATCCTGCTAGGACGTCCCCAATAGCCAGGCACGTCGCCCGTCCGATTGATGATGTCGCTCCTTATCAGGAGGGGAGTGACAACAAGGAGGAGATCGCGAGGAACCTTGAGGGGTTGACTCGTGGTATCCTAGAGTATGCTCAAGTGGGAGACATTCCTCACTAGTACCAGAGACACACGATGGGAATATCAGATCAGATCTGTCGATTGCTTACTCGTGTTGCATGATCCGTGTCATGCTACCACAATCACAATGCTGATTAGTTCTTGGGTCCAACATTTACATTTTTTGAGGCCTACGTGCCACGAATATATGAGGCTTGTGAGCCACCAATGTTATTTTGGACACATATATTATTTTTTGGGGTTTTTATGTATCAAACATTATCACCATATATATATATATATGATGTATTTCTTTCTAACTATGGTACAGATGGTTTGTTTTATCTTTTCACATGTTTCGTAAATGTCTATCCAACACATAATTATCTAATGCATTTGTCAATGTATTCATGCATCTAGGAATATGATGATATGTAGTATAATCAAAATTCCTTTCCAGCAGATGAATACGGAGATACATTCTCAATATTTGAGGGTTTCTGACGAAATATTTCCCATTGAGTTGAAGGATGACAAGCTATGAATCCAGGTTGACAACCAACTCTCGAATGCCAAGAGCAATGGCTTCTGACAATTGTTCGATGACCACATTGTATTTAGCAATGTTGTTAGTTGTGTGACCTAAACAGATACCTTGAAGGTCAATCAACTCACCGTTAGGGTCATAAATAGCCCATGTCATGGATGTTAGGTTCTGGGTACTACGGCAAGCACCATTAGAAAAACCGATGTGGGGAGTCACAAACATCTACAAAGAAAGGAAAACATAGTAAACAGGAAAGCTATTTGAAAACTAACACACCAAACCACACTACACAAAAATGAATGACACACTAATGTACAAAATTAACCATGCAAGATGACCTAAGAATAGCACTTCTTGAGGTAAAGCCCATTTTGGGGCTTGTTCGAAGGATTGCCTTCATAATCAATAAGCTCATAGGCCCCTTTTTGAAAAAAATGTTTCACAATGTAGGGCCCATGCAACATGGGTTTGAACTTGCCTACCCCTAGCTTATCATTAGCTTAATCATATAGTAAAACCAAATCACCCTCAGAGAACGCATGAGGGGAGACCAACTGATCAAAATGGGGCTTGACCCATTTCTTTTGTGCTTTGATAACCAAAGCAGCGAGACGACGAGTCTCATCCATTCATTCTAAATATAAGAGGTGTTCTTCCTGAGGTGATGTTTTGGGGAGAAGTTCGACAACTAGCTTGAGTGAAGGAATCTCACATTAAATCGGCAATGTTGCTTCCAGACCGTATACTAGCTGGAATGGTGTGAAACTAGTTGCATCTTTGGTCGAGGTTCGGTAAGCCTGATGAGCCTCGTCATTGGGTAATTATACGGTCCTTAATTCACCTCCTAGCTTAGTCAAACCAGCTATTCTCACAACTTATTGCATCCTTTTGATTATATTTTGTTTATGAGATGAGTCAAAGTTGGATATTTTTCTTTGTGGTCTAATGTGCATGTAATGCGGGATTAAAGGATAAAAGCAAGATTTTGGCAAATACCTTGGTCAAAACTCGAATGGGACAAGGGAGAGAAATTATAAGAGGTAAATCCTCCTCATTTACTACCCCTCCATTTGAATATTCCTCCATCAGCTCGGAGTGCAAACAACCAAATCATGAGAACTAGAAGGTAGTTGAGCAAGTGAAAGTCAAAGCACCAGTTTATCTCGAGTTTGGGAGTCGAGCCTCCTTAATTTTAAGGAAGTCATTGGAGGCTTCAGACGTATAAGTAGAGAGGCCTAGGACCTCAGTAGGATTTGGTCTTTTGATTGTAAAACTCTACTTCATTTTCGAGCTACAAGACTTGTGACATTTTTTTATGTAATGCATTGTTTTGATAAATAAGAATGAGTTTTGTCTTGAGCCAGCACTGAGTTAACTTAGAGGGATGAAGCTCGTGGGTTAGGGCCCAACCCTCGCAACTAAGGCTCCTCTTTATTGTAAATGTATGCTAGCGTAGGTTCATGGTTTAATCGTTCATTTTCTTAAATAGTTGCATTTCCATTACAGCAGTGTAGTGCATAGATTCATGGTTTACTCATTCATTTGCTTAAGTAGCTACATTTTCATTACAACAGTGTAGCATAGATTGGTTATGTTTTAGTTTTCTTCCATTTGTGCCTTCTTTCAATTAGCAGGTTAGCAAGGAGAAAAATATCCCCATAAGGTTGTCAGCAGGTGTCTTGGCCTCACCTCCTCCCTCTAGGACCATGACTTGAGGAAGAGACCGTTCAGCAACCCCAAAAACACATATTTCTAGTTCTCGCATGAGCATTGGAGTTTGTCGTCTTGATTCAGTACTTTGTTCAATTCATCATTATCTTTCTATAATAAAATCTAACACATATTCTCATTTCCTTCAGCACTTTCTTCATGCATAATATATGTGGAAGCCAATAAATCACGTCGTAGTCAGATTATACCTATATATCTCCTTACCGTCTGATCCATAACAAACCTCACCAATTGTCGTTAACCGCATGTAACATATTCATTTCAACATTTGACTTTAGGCGCTTGAAATCTCCACTGTCGATATGTTTCTCTTGATCCAATGGCTATCGTGTCACTTGCTCACCAACTAGCTTGGCAAATCTCCACTTTTGACACTCCCGCTTGATCCAACAGCTATCGTGCAATCCCGCATGGATTATTGCATGACCGATATTCGACCGAGATCATGTGAGAAAAGTGGTTTTCCCATGCTACGTGCCACTCACTTAGGCTAATCGTGTGAAATTTAGGAATTCCGCTTACAGCTCTTAAGGCGCGCGAGATACTACTTACCACCTATATTCATTTCAACATTTGACTTTATGCACTCCAAATCTCCATCTTTGATCTACCTCACTTGATCCAACAGTTACCATGCAATCTCGTGTGAATTCTTGCACGGCTAATATCCAATCGAGAGAATGCAAGAAAAGTGGTTTTCTCATGCTACATGTCACTCACTTAGGCTAATCACGCAAAATTTAGGAATTCCACTTAAATCTTTGAGGGTGCGTGAGAAACTGCTTACCACCTACGAAGACCGGTCCATCATTCCACATGTTGTTTTCCCTCCTGTCGCCACGTGAATTAATGTGATCCATCCATCTATTCAATTAATATTTGCGATAATATCTCTTCCATTCATCTCCCGTTAATCATGTTCATCCATCTATTGACTCACCTCTCGCGATAAGATGTCTCCCATCCATCTTCTGTTAATCCTGTTCGTCCATCTATTCACTTAATCCCCTGCGATAAGATCTCCACCATTCATCTCTCGTTAATCATGTTCTTCCATCTATTCACTTATTCCCCTGCGATAAGATCTTTGTCGTTTATCTTCCGTTAGTCCTGTTCATCCATCTATTCACTTAATCTCCTGCGATATGATATTCACCGCTCATCTTCTATTTACACTGTTTGTTGATCCACCTGATCCAATAGTTCCCATGCACTGTTGCTTCGTTACATCCTCCTTTCACTAATTTTGATCTTCGCCTGCTCTTCTACTTGACTCCTTGCATGCTTGATTTTACCAAAAAAAAATGCGAAAACAGATTTAGTTTAGTTTCCTTGCTTACACATTAGTTCGATTTGATGCTCTTTACTTCTGTAACTTAGATAGCAACATTAGGTTAGTGTTGATTTAGCGATTCTACTTAGCATAGTTGTTTAAATGGTTAAATAGGATATGGTGTGATTTAGCATTACATGTTGTTTTCTTCATTACTGCAGTAAAGTAGCTCTCTTAGAATTGATTTACTCTTCTTCCATCAAAGAATCAAGCTTTTTCTGACTCTATAGAAGTTTGGCTTGGAACCCCTGGGGTCTCTCGCCAGATGAACAAGTGACAACAGGCAGGACCTTCATTTCTACTTGTGCACATAGCAATATCACCTCCAAGTTCATATGAACTCCGGGTTGATAAGTAAAGCTGGTAGCCCAGGAGTTGCAGCATCCTTGTTGCAATACTAGCGCTCATTGCTTTTTGGCATCGTTGCTGGGGAGGTGTCTAAGTAGAATGTGAGTACTGCTTTATTTTATTCTATTTCTAGTCTACTTTATTTTCTTCTATTTATAGTCTCCAATTTTCTGCCATTAGTTTATTTCTGCAAAAGTAATCTAGTATCTTCCTTTCTTTTAGTTGTCATTATCTGCTTTCCTTTCCATTCTGCAAGTAGAATTTCAATTCAGCAAGTAACCTTTTTTCTTGTAAGTAGTTTTCATTCAATTAGTAATTTCACTTCTGCAAAGTACTTTCCAGCTTAAAAAATCCTCTAAAAGCCAACCCAAAAACATTTCCTTTCGCACCTCGTAGGAATAGGGACAATTTAGGGAAATTCTTGCCAAATAACCCCACTGCATCCAACAGCCAACCTTCTCTCTTCTTCGATGGTTGTGCACTGGAGGAACCTTTAGGTGAGCAGCCTGACATATTTGAAGAATGTATAAGGGAAGAAGAAGAAGAATAACCCATTCCTACTGAACCAATGGCTGAAAACAGAAATGACAGAGGGAATAGAGAGAGATTTGAGGATGCCTTCCCCCTCAAGGAAACCAAAGGGGACACTAAGATGAAGAATATAAGCCCCTCTACTCTACCTCGTTTCCATGGCCTTACCACAGAGGACCCTGACACTTTCCTATTTGAGTTTGTTGTTATATGTCAAACCTATGACTATACAAATGATGAGAAAAAGTTAAACCTATTTCCATCTACCCTCAAGGATGCAACATTGCACTGGTTCATGGGTTTACTTGGAGATAGCATCACAACTTGGGCTCAAATGCAGCAACTTTTTAACAACAAATATAGGGACTACTATAGGTCAAAAGATACTAAAGAAGAGATTTTCAAGATGACCATGGGCCAGGATGAATCCTTAGAAGACTACAAAGAAAGATTCCAACTCAGTTACAAAATGGCTAGGTGCATACTTGACCTCGAGTCACCAAAGTTGGTCCTGCTTAGAGGAGTAAGGGAAGATCTTCTGGATACCTTACATTTTTTAGCAGGAGGAGATATATACCAATTACCCTATGAGGATATCAGTATTGTCTTTAGAAACCATTCTAGGGTAGCCAAGAAATAGGGTAGGAGTATTCAACCTATGGCCAGTACATCATCTTCCAACTCATCCCTCAAGGGTGAAATTGGACATATGGTGGAAGATTTCAAAAGTGAGATTCTGCAAACCCTTGCCTTGCAATTGGACACCATGAACATCAAAAGGAAGCAAGACGAAGCTGTTGGGTCCCTATAATACTAGTGATTACCCCATTACTATTGTAGTTGTACCCCTTATTAATATTTTTGTGCCCCTATTGTCCCCATATTGTTATTATTGTGCCCCATAGAATCCCTCTATTGTTATTTTTGTGGCTTTATATTATTATTGTTAGGTCGACTGGATTATATTGTGACTCCTTAGACTCCTATTTATAGAAAGGAGGTTTTGTCATTTGTAACATCCAATAATTGTTAATTTATGTAATGTAAAGGAGGTTGCCCCCTCGAAGAGGCTGAATTCTAAGGCGTGGATCTATCTTTTCTATCTTTTTCTTGAGTTAGTTTCATAACAAGAACTCAAACTTAAACATACACCAGATGTATTCTTCCTTTCGTCCGCACTCCTGCCCAGTCAGAGTCTGCATATCATTGCAATTTCATCTCAACATTCAAAGCATATCTAAAATAATAGACAACAATACCACGCAAATCTATCAATATATGCTTTGTTGCAATTCAATTCTCATATATTAGTTGCATTTGGAACTGGCTCAAGGTGTTTACCATAAAGGAAATATTTGGCCTAGTATTCATGAAATACATCAATGATTCAATCAACTTCTGGTACGTAGATGGATCCATCAGGTTAGACTCATAATCTCTCAGCTTTCTTAGGTTCGTCACTATAGGAGTTTCCATAGACTTGCACTCCATCATGCAAACCTTTTGAAGGATCTTGATGACATATTCCCCTTGTCCAAGAAGGATTTTCACCAGGGTTTTTCCAAAATTCTAGACCCAAATAGTAATGCATCAAGCCAAGATCATTAATGACAAATTCATAGGCCAATTCCCTTTTACACTGAGGAATAAGATGCTCTACACCAATCAGTAACTAATCATCAACATATAGTAACAGTATCACCTGCTCATCTTTTACAACCTTGGTATAAAGATTTGGATCAACAACACTTTTAGAGAAACCAAGTCTCATCAAATATACATCAATTCTAGAATACCAAGCTCTCGAAGCTTGTTTGAGTCCATGCGAGGACTTCTTTAATTTGGAAACTAGTGCAAAGACTTCATCATAGTCTTGAAAACTAGAGAAAACGCACGATCTCCCTCTAACTCAGAGAATCTTATATTCTCTCATCTCTAGTCACAAACAAACATATTTCAAATTTTATTATCTACCTACTCCCTCTTAAACCCAGATCTTCAAATCTCGATTTTGGGGTAGATCCTTTTGTCACAAGCTTTGCTTCATTCTTCCACTTCTTCTCCCTATGTTGGCATAGCCATTAACAACCTTCAATACATACCTGCAATCCTCACTAGGAGGCCATGGAAGAGAAAATTTTGAGAATAATTTTAGCTCCCTCTTGATCTTGGCCTTCTTGCATTAGCTTCCTCCATGATGTCATATCTTCCTTGCATGAACTAACATTTCTATCTTCAGCGGAAATGACCAATTCAGGATTTTACTACTTATTAGGGTTTATAAATCCTAGATTCTCAATTTCATAATCAAATGTTAGAATCTTAGAGTCGACATGCACTTTCACATATCCAAAATTGTCAACAATCAAAAAAGAGAGTCCAATTATGATTTACTTTCTATAAATCATTGAAGCAATATTATTTTGTTCATAATTTGTTGGCCTTCATTTTAATGTACAAAGAATAGCTTCACTATTCTTAAACAATAGATGGAAGATATCTTCCTGGCATCAATACTTTATTTTCAATAAAAACTTCAATGTATTTATTCATTTGTGTCCTTGACCTGTCATAGTGCAGAGTTTTTAAATGAATTTATCAAGAGAGCCTTAGAACTTCCAAGCTTAAAGAGGGGCCCGACCTTTCCTTCTAAACTCAAGAAATTTGAGCCAACTAAGTGAGCTTACAAGAATCATCTTTAGATTCTTCCAGGATTCTTCAATTCAACAACTTGATACTTTGGGCTTAGGTAATCTTCTGATGATCCATGATCCAGGAGGATCTTGTCAGATCAGTTGCACAGGTTCAGTTTCATCGTCAATGTTCAGGTCTGGTGTCGTTAGCTTCGACAATGATGTTTATGGTTCAGGTGGTCTGCTAACGTATATGGTTTTCATGGTGATAGGGCTTGATACCTGGTTATCGACATGTGATTGTCATTAGTTCTGTCTGGATATTGTTTATTGACGTAGGATGGTCATCCGCCTTGCAGAGTTTGTTTGTCGACAAGGGTTTTTCTCCATATGGATTAATGTCATATTGTGACAAATGATTGTAAAAAAGGGGTTGTTTTAAGAACCAAAAGATGTAAAGTCTTAAGGACTAAGACCTAAAACCCTAACCTAGTGATAACCCATGTATTAAAACGCATTCAAATACATTAAAACCTAATACATGTATTAAACATCGCAATACTATGTATTAAAAATACATTAAAAGAATATTCCTAAGTCTAAAAACCCTCGGCCTATGTAAGACAAAAATAAACATTACAAATATCATATATCAAAGCTCTAACTGTGCGGGAGAAGACCGTAATGGTTACGAGCATATGTGAACAGGAAGAGGTAACATCGTGGTTAACCACCGGGCTTGGAGACTGCAGCGCGATCATGGCCATGTGAACAGTGGGGCAGTCAACTTGCAGTCGAGTTAAAGACAGCGGAGGCTATCCGCGCAAGAATCCTCCTAATCATAACCATCAAGTTTTAGTCATCATGTGAGCAGGGTAGACCGCAGCAGGTGTAGCTACCAGAACCGTCTGGGGTAAGCCGCACCATCAGCCAAGACCGCCAGGAAGTCAAGTCACATGCATTGACCGTTAGCCGAAATCATCAGAGATCAACGTCAGGTGGTAGCCTGCAGTTAGACCGCGGTTGGTCACATGTTAATGGCCTCCCTCCTTCTCCCGATTAGAAAACGTCTAGTGGTTTTCTGTTATTATATGGTCGAATATGGGTTTTTTGTTATAGTTTGTTCTAAAATTAATTGAAAAACCATGTATGATACCCCTAAGGTGGCAAAACATAACTAGATTGAGCCATTTGTAACCAAAATTAGAAGCAGTTCATTCCTAAACTTGGACGAGGAAGTTTGAATGCATCTAGGAGGTTATAAAGGAAGTTTTGTTCATGAAGAGGACATTGGAGTGTTTTTGAAGTTTTGTGTGTAGATTCTAGAGGTTAGAGGTTGTTTTGTTTTCAATGTAACAAGAGCATCCGAAGTCAGAATTGGGAACTGTGACAGGCGTTTGAAAGCTGGCTCAAAGAGATTTCTTATGACAATGACCTAAATTGTCTGCATGCACATTCATTTTGGTCAATTTGTTGTGTAATAAACCTTCTCAGATTCAATCCTAATAAAGCAATCGCCCATCTTGAAAGCGGACCTAGAGACGTAGTCCATCAGGGGCGAACTCCGTAATCAATCTTGCTATCTGGTATCGCTGTGTATTGTTGTTTTCACTTTTGTTTTGCATCTTGCTTATGTTTATCATCTGTCGTAAAGTCTTTCTTCTCAAGCAGTTCTCACGGTTTTAGCACTTTAAGTTAACATTCATTTCATTGTTGGCATAATCAATTCTACTTCAGTTTTAACATATGATCATTTCAGATCATATAATTTGGTATCAGAGTAGGTTGTGTTTGTAGAAGTTGCCACTGAATGTTAACCAGGTCAAAGTCGCAACGTGGAGAAGGAATCCTCAAGCAGATTGATCCAGAGATTGGAAAGCGAAGAGTCATTCATAAGTCGACCATGACAGGATCTAATGCAGGTGAAAATCCAGAAACTAAGATGAGTGATGAACAATTTTAGCAAGCATTATTGAATATGCAACAAATGTTGGGAGAACTCTACGAAGACAAGAAGGCAAGAGACGCAACTTCTTCTTCAAAGACATCAAAGAAGGACTAAGGTAAAGGCAAGGCTAATAAACCACCTTCACCTCCATCATCTCCATCATCATATTCTTCTTCTTCTTCCAGTTCAGAATTTGAAACAGAAAAGAAACCTAAGAAAACATCTCTTTTGAAACTTGATGTAAAATTTGAGTTACCTATTTATGATGGTGAAATGAATCCTGAAAAGCTATATAACTGGATTAAGCAGTTAGAAGTGTATTGTCATATTCAAAACATTTCTGACGATAAAACGAAAATTCAGTTAGCTACACTTAGAATGGAGGGAACAACTTTAATCTGGTGGGGAAGTAAAACTCAGATAGATGTAAAGCGGAAAGGAAAAGTCATCTCTTCATGGTCTAAGTTTTTAAAAGCTCTTAGGAAACAATTCTATCTTGTAGGATACATGCAACAAGTTGTTATTGATTGGCATCATTTGAGGCAAGGTAAAGGGTAGAGTGTTTAGGAGTTTAATCAAGAGTTCAAAAAGAAAGCATTGGCACTTGGTATTTCATTAGATACACGTGAAAATTTATTAAAATACATCGGCAGTTTACATTCATATTTGCAACATACATTATTGATGTTTAATCTTGATGATTTTGATGAAGTGTGTGTTCAAACCATACATATTGAATCAGGTGGTAGACCTTTCAAGTTTTCACCGCAATCATCTAAAGAGTTGGAAATCAAAGATTCAAATGACAGTAAAGGGAAGAACAATTCGAAGAGAAAGAAATTAACGATAGCTCAGAAAGAAAGGCCTACCTATTCTCATTGCCAGAGAATCGGTCATGATGAATCTAAGTGTTGGAAACTTCATCCAAAACATAAGCCAAAAAAGTTCCTTAAAGAGAAGGATGTGTTGGTAAGATGAATTTTCATTTTGCCAACAAGGGCAACTAACCCAATCGCAGGTCCCAATCAAATCTTCTTTCGTTTAGAGTGGCTAGTTCCAACGGGTTTTAAAGGACCCCATGAATTGTTACATGTGTTGAAAGATTTCTCCCCAAAGGAAGACTTCAATTAAATTAACAAAAGAAAAAGCAAACCTATATGTATCAAATCCTATCTATACTAATTTTACCTACTTATGCTAATCTTAACTATTCTAATCTATCTTGCAAGAGCATAGCAAAAGAGATTAAATATCATATATAGATTCCAAGTCCAAATGAGGCACTTACTGCTTCATAGTTGAATGAGGTTGTATTAAATCTTAATTGCAATCAATTTACTCATACAGGAATACACATTCCTTTCAACACAAATAAAACTTGCAACTGATGTTTAATATGGTTTCAAATCATCAACCGCTCATGAGTTAACCATGCTATTGAATCATATTTGAATAACCAGGACTAATCATGAACTTTATGTTATCAATATGCACAAAAAAAAACACATTTATATCCATGCCAACAACAACATCTTGATTCTAAACACATGAAATAAGCAGAAAATCAATCTGAAAAGGCTCCTTCTAGACCACAATAGTCTTCTTTATTAGCACAATAAATAAAAAATTGTTTTTCCAAAAGGAAAAATCCGCCTCCTCGTCTCTGGAGGTAATATTTATGCAGCAAGAAATGACCCTCGGTCTTCCATGACTTTTCACCTCCCCTCTTTTCAATACACAGATCAAAATATACAGATGAGAACAGTCAGTGAAACTACTGACATGTCGAGGTCACCTTTGCTGGAGCGTTCTACTTCATGGGGAATGAATGGATGCCAATGGAACAGAGAATGACTGCGTATCATTTCTTTGCACCTGTGTGGATTGATTATTATTCCCTGTTATTTCCTGAAGGAAACTGAAGACGCTACGCTCATCATCCCACATCTGGCATGCTTTGAGGTGTATCTGGAGGAAATGACATCTTGATGGATCAACGCTACCATGAGTGCTTCAATTTCGCCTCTCATCTCTTGATCCTCGCCTACAGAGATATTTAATCATTAGCTATGGATATAAAAAATATAATAGAAATGCTTAAAAACACAAACCTTCCCTTTATTAAAACTTTCATAAAATCGCAAGGAATACATGTGAAATAATCAGTCCTTGGTTCAGTGAGGGTAGCAAAGAGGTCAAGTCGCAATCGCACATTGTTGTAGTCATTCACAATGCAACATCCCCTTGGTTTTGACAATTGCGATATGCAATGGCCGAAAGCCGATCTTCCTTTGAAAACTCGGACCACAACATTATATCGAATATAGAGGAAAACATGGGAAAACCTGTGACCGGGCCATAAGGCCGAACTTCAAACGTTATGCACCTGGGTCTATAACCATCGTCGGGTCTGCTAATTGCATCGCGCCTTATGTTTAAGCCTCGGGCTCGGCCAATTGCACTATGTGATTGGCCAGACCTGAAATATATATGTGTTGCAATAGATAGCTCGGGCAAGTCCGCCATATGAGATTTTCCTTTGAAAACCGGAACCACAACGTTTTGTCGAAACCTCGGGACTACACAGGAAACCCACATCCGACCACAAGGCCGGACTTCAAATACCATAAACCCCGACGTATAATTATCGCCAAGTCTGCCATATCACATCACGCCTTATGTATGAGCCTCAGGTTCTGCCGATTGTGATATGCAATTAGGTCAGACCCAATGATATATATATGTTGTATTTAATAACGTTTGCGGGTCCGGTATATTGCAATGCGCTATATATATAAACCCCAGGCTCCACCGATTACAATATGCGATTCGGCCGGACCCGAAAATATATATGTTATATTTAATAGTTCAGCAGGTCAGCCATATCTCATCGCACTATATATATATATCAACGTGTGAGTGCCAACTGCGATATGCGATGGGCTCCAGACCCGAAATATATATATTGTAGTTAATGATCCTAGCTGGTCCGGTAGATTGTGATGTGCTTTATGTACAGGCCTTGGACCCCACCGATTGCGATATGCAACGGGGCTCTGGACCCGAAATATATATCTGTTATGGTTAACAATGTCGTCAGGTCTAGTGTACAGTGGTGCACATTATGTATTAGTGTTTATTGTGATAAGCGGAGAGGGAAAGTTATGCATGCTTTGCAAAGCGAAAAAGAGTTATAATGGGAATAAATATGCGATGGAAGGTTTTGAGGGGTAAAGAGTGGGGTGATTATATGTGTGGGTATAGGGCATCATGAACGTTTATGAGGGTTTAAAAGAGTCCCGATGAAAGATATGAATGAAGGGCTAGACTAGGTTGTGGATGAATCATGCAGCAGAGATTTATTAAAGGGGGGCCTTGACCATTAAGAATTGTGGATTTGACTTGACACAGATTTAAAAACCTTGAGATAAAAACAAATCATTTACAAAAGTGAAAGATCAAACTCATAGGGGACCCATTTAAATTTTCTACCAGAGCATGTTTTAATAGGGTGGTGGTTGTGGCCACAACAAATGGTGAACCACTGGGCGAACCAGTTATCTATGTTTCCAAATAAACCTTGGATCAATAGAACATCAGGGTGTTAAGATAAACTTGAAATGCAAACTATAAAGATGGATAGGCATGGGTTCCACTTCAACATTAATTTCTTCAAGTGGGACAAAGAAAAATAGCTTCATCTTACTAATAGGGTTTTGATAGGCATTCTCCAATGGTAGTATCATGATATTTATTAACCTTCCTTTACCTGTTTTCTACTTTCAAAATCCTTTCGGGGTCATCACTGGTCTGGCAATACCTATTTAGTTTTGTACCTCAGCTCTTTATTGCTCATCAAACTTGATGTAGATATGTTTATCTATACTTTATGTAAGCATTTTAGTGCTATACTTTCGTGTGATTGAATGGGGCGCAGTCATGGATCATGCCATGTTTTTAAACCGCTTAAGCAAGGTCGGGTTTACTGTGTCAACCGGTACTCTAAGTCCATCAACAATCCCTACTCTAATCAGCTTCCCAAACAACCTGTCCTTCCATATTGGCACAAGGAATCAACATTTCATTTTCTTTTACATAAGTCCTTACAGTTTCAAGCACAAGGACTAGAGCACAATTGGATTTGCCACAAGGTATATGACAGTGAGCTTAGCCCATGAAAGGAGGTTTACTTATAAATGAAAGGTATTGGAAACTTAGTGTGGTGGACCAGACCGAATGGAGAATAACTGCAAACCTTACAGGCAAGTATAGGCTAGGTCTGAGTGGGATTTTAAAATGTAGCGTTCTGCCATGCTAGTCCAGCTGTGGTTACACATTTTTTGTTTTATAAAGATGCCCCTACATGCTCCAGGTATCCAAGTTATCAACAGATCTTACCTAGTTCCCAACATATGCTAATGAGTGGCTTCGATTTGGATTTCACAGTTGATTTTCAAGTTTTCGTAGGCTCATTGAAAGTTTGTTTGATTTGCAAGGCAATGATGAATTTAGGACCGGCAGACTCATGAGAAGGTTAATGAGGGAGGCAAAAGATTAAGGTGAAAAATGAGGGCAATCTAATGAGAGTTATAAAAGTGAAAACAAGAGTGGAGGATAGAAATTCATTGGCTGAAAAGAACTGCAATTCGAAGAAAAATAAACTTTGCGTAAAACAGGAAAGGACAGGACGAAAATGCAACTAACCTAATTAACAAAAATAAAATGAATCCTAACCTACTTAGGAGGTAACCACCATGTGGTGGCTACTGGAAATATCTCTTAAGATGTTGGCCATTAACAGGGAATTTTTCAGTTTCTCCCTGTAAAGTTTTCAATCTGTAAGTTCCCTGACCAATTT
This sequence comes from Pinus taeda, assembly GCA_000404065.3. Classification (NCBI taxonomy): domain Eukaryota; kingdom Viridiplantae; phylum Streptophyta; class Pinopsida; order Pinales; family Pinaceae; genus Pinus; species Pinus taeda. The sequence goes on along the minus strand of APFE031704208.1, from coordinate 71,361 downwards.
TCTCCTCAACTTGGAATGGGCCCAACCATAAGTGTTGGAATTTCGTGCGTTTACCCTTTGGCTCATTCAACTTGTCCCAATTTAAAACTAGCTCTCCTATTTGGTAATATTTATCTTCTGCCAGAAGGTGATCAAACCATCTCTTCACAATCATTTGATGATTTCTAAATTTCTTTCTGGCTTGATCTCTCAATTCCTCCAACCTTACCAGTTGGTTGATCCTATTTTGAAGTAAGGTTGAAGGGGTTCCTCTCGAAGCTTGGGAGAGTTGTAAAGAGGGAAGGGTAACGTTGGGAGGCAAGATGGCTTCTTGTCCATAGACGAGGAATTATGGGGAGTTTCCTAAGGCCACTTTTGGGGTGACCCTATCAGGCCACATGGCATTTGTCAGAGCGTTGTGCCAATTCCTCTGGTTGTCAATGACAAACTTACGGATTATGCAGATGAGGTTTTTATTTGAGGACTCTTCAACTCCATTTCCCTGGAGGTAATAGTTTGATGCATACCTTATGCGAATTGATTTATCAATAGAAAATTCAATCAATTTTAGTGATGAAAAGTAAGAAGCATTGTCAAATATGAGAGCGTTAGGAATGCCAAACCTGTTGATAATGAATTTCTCGATAAATGATATTACCTCATCTTCGTTTACCTGCTGAAGTAGGATGGCTTCGGTCCATCTGATGAAGTAGATGGTCGTTGTGAGTATATAATTATGTTGCTACGAAGAGTTTGGAGTGATCTCGCCTATAAAATCTAGGTCTCATCGCTGGAATGAGAGATAAGTCATAACGGGCCTGAGGGGTACAGCTAGCTTTCTTTCTCGTCCTGGGGCAGTTTGACATACCTTGCATTTCCGAGCATAGGCATGCGAGTGTCTAAACACTGTGGGCTAATAATATCCATCCCTTAATATTTTGTGAGCAGTGATCTCTCCTCCATAGTGACCACATGCAGGGCCATCGTGCATTTCTTTTAAGACGTGATAGGCATCATCCTTCTCCAAACACCTCATCCACACTCCATCATAATTTTGTATGTATAATGTGCCATTGGCCAAGTGATACTGGTTAGATTTCAATATGAGCGCTCTCCACCCTAAATTCTACTTGTGCATTTTGCATGCTTTGCACTTTTGGTTCTTCGGACACCCCTTCTTTATCTGCCAAGGCTTCTGCTGCTAGCCTACACAATCCCTGCCCTCGAACTGTCTTCGTCGGATTAATCTCGAGGTCGAATTTTTGAAGTGCGATTATCCAATTTCCTCTCTGTTCACCCATTTCTTTCTGCACAAAGAGGGCTCTTAAGGCAGGGTGGGGAACAATTACTTTAGTCTTGGCCTTTAATAAATAAGGGCAGAAGTGTTTTACGGCTTTAAAAATCGCAAAACCTTATTTCTCCACGTCTGGGTAGTTTAGTTCAGCTCCTTGAAAATTAGAGCTCATATAAGAAATAAGGACTTCATGGCCATCACCATTTTTCTAGGTGAGGATTGTGGCATATGAAACATCAGAAGTGAAATTGTACAAGAATAATTCCTTGTCAAAATTGGGGCTGACCAGCGCAGGAGCTTCTGCGATGGCCTCCTTAATTTGCTGAAATGATTTCTTGGCTTCATCGCTCCACTTATACACAACGTCTTTCTTCATCATTAGCCACATGGGATGCACTGTTTCTGTGAAACCTGAGACGAATTTCCTAATGAAATTAATATTACTGAAGAAAGGTTGCATTGCCCTTTTATTTGTAGAGGGTTGTATTCTCATGATGGTCTCTATTCTTTCAGGATCAATAAAAATCCCTTCTTTAAAGAGGATATGACCCAGTAGTTTCTCTTCTGTAACTGCGAAACTGCTTTTCTTGGGATTCAACGATATTCCATACCTTCGACATCTTTTGAAAATTTGTTTCAGGTGGTAGATATGATCCCTTTTGTGATACGAATACATATAAATGTCATCCATATACAATACTACTAATCTGTTAATCAATCCTCAGAAAGCTATGTCCATAGCTCTCTGGAATGTGGCGCCCGCATTAATAAGTCCAAAAGGCATTTTACTATATGCGTAAGTGCCCCATTTAGTGTTGAAGGTTGTCTTGAGCCGATCTTCATTAGATACTAACACTTGATTATATCCTGAAAACCCATCTAATAGGGACAACATTTTAGACCCAAAAACAAACTGAAGAATGAGTTCCATAGAAGGGATAGGATAGTTATCCTCTTGTGATGCTTTGTTCAGGTTTCTGAAATTGATACACAGTCTGATGTCTCCATTTTCTTTCTTACTGGCACGAGATTGGCTACCCAGCATGTGTTTCTGATCGGAAAAATGATTTTGGCATCCAACATTTTGTTTGGTTCTTTCTTCACCAATGGTTCTAGGCTTGGATGCATCTTATGAAGCTTTTGTTGGTAGCACTTAGCCTCCTTTTCCAAAGGAATTACATGTTGCATAATGATGGTATCAAAGGTTTTTAGGTCGCCATATGTCCATGCAAAGACATCCTTGTACTCTTTAAATAGCTTGGCAAATGCAGCCTTTTCTTGTGGAGAGCACCCCAAGACCAAATTAACATTTTTTGGGTCTTCTTTGGTTCCAAGGTTGACCAATTCATACTTCATGGATGAGCTATGCATTTTGCAGTTAGTTAGCTTCCTGAATTTATCATGCAGGTCATACAAGTGCTCCATCTTGACAACTGACTTGGGAATTATATTGGACTGATCTTTTTCCTCATCTTACCTCTCACTCATAAGCATGTCAAGCTCCTTTTCATCAATGGCTGCATTTTTTAATGTCTTCTCACCGTGCAGGAACTCAAGGATTTTCTCATCATCTTTGAACACCTTCCAATTTGAGATGTTATTAGGCACAGATGGTCTGAAAATCAATTCAACATAATATTTATTCTTGTTTAATCTAAGATCAGGCAAAAGTTTTGAAGCCATACTAGCCATCAGATCGGCATCTTGCTTTTGCCCTTGAGGTATGTATGTGATATTAAGAGAATCAAAACTATCAATTAAGCTCCATACCTCATGTTGGTATCTTACCAAGTGTGGCAAATTGCAATGTATCCTTTTTCTTACCTGGTCGACAATTGTTTGTGAGTCACCTAAAACTTTAAGCTTTTTCACCTTCATAACAATGGCTTTCTTCAGGCCCTGAAACAAGCCTTCATATTATGCCGTGTTGGTGGTGCATGCGAACTCCAACCAGCTGGCCATCATATGTTGGTTCCCTTACAAGTCAATGAGAATGCTCCCAGCGCCTGCACCTTCAAGGTAGTTAGAGCCATCAAAATAGAGTGTCCAAAATATAGAGTCTAATGTTACATCAATTGAATTGCTTCTTACGAAATTAATTCTATCATCTACTATATTACAGGGTGTTTCATCAGTTGGACTATGGGGAAGAGGTTCCAACTGTGTGTTTGTCACAGTTTCTTCAACTGTCTCTGTATGGAATTCTCCGAAACAAGTTTCGAAGGCACAAATGTCAAAACTATAATTCCCAAGGATAGAGTTGGTAAACATTACAGGTCCATTGGGACCATTTAGCTCCGTCACTACATACTTGATGTATCTTTCTCGATCAACTCTCAACATATAACCTTTTCCCTTCTGAGGCGATAAGAGATGGGACGAATCAGTTGAGAAATATCCATTAAGTTTTGCTAACTAGTCCCTACTAAGTAGCACTCCATAACCCTCGGGTATGTCTACTACCACTATGTCAATGACTTGAGTGTATTGTGGTTTGGTAGCCATCTGAATCAACACATCTTTCAGTTCCCCAATTACTTTCACATTTGTTCTGTCCAATTGCATAATTCGAGTTCCAGTTCTCTCGGATATTGCATGAAGTCTTTTAGCAACGACGTAAGGCATAATAGTGGATGAGGCACCAGAATCTACCAAGCAATTGTGTACGTTCATGTTGAAGATTTCAAATGTGATAAGGAAAGGTGGAGTCATGGATTTTGATTTTCTTCCTATCATGGCCGAACTGACATCTTGGGGGCTTCGATTCATTTGTGATAGAGTTGATTCCATGGCCGATAGTGTTTGGGCTGCACTGGGGGTACTAACAGGTCTGGACGCCAACTTCTTGGGTTGGCTGCTCGGAATGGTGGGAGATTTGCAATTTCGTTCATTCATAGCTTTCAAGAGAAAATCATTTTGCTGCATTAACTTCAACAAATTGAAGTATGTGATATTGGCTTGAGATTTCTTAAGATCATTCATGATATTGTAATCAATGTTATAAATAGGGTAGGGCAGAGTAAACGTACCAGTTTTGCCGTTCTTAGGTGGGAGCTTACCATTTTGAGTCGCCTTCGTTACAGTTGGAGATGTATTCTCTTTCTCTGGATAGTTTGCAACTGGAGTATTCTTGAACTCACCACTAGGTCTACCCTTCTCATCGTTCTCATTTATATAAAAATCCCACAGTACATTGATTTGAGATTCTTCGTCCAAGGGCTCTTCTACTTGGTATTCTTCCTCATTTTCTTGTTCTGGCTCCAGCTCCACCATAGGTTCTTCTTTGTTAAGGAGTGATCCGATAAGAGATAGCTCTTCCCTATTTAAATTCCCTTCATTGGGTGGAGCAAGCGACGCAAGTTGACCATGACCACCTTTTGTCTTCTTACGATAGAAAGGTTTGAAAGGTTTTCTGTTGTTATAATCTCCTCCATTCCCACTTGTACTCTCTCCAGAATTTCTTTTCATATCGATGACTGTGTTTGTCAATTTCTTAATGATCCGATGTAAACCTTCCACATATGTGGTGTCCCTTTCTTTTATTTCAGCCCCTTTTTTATCACCCCCATTATTCTTCTTGGATACTTGAGAGGCTTTCTTTTCTTTAGTTGTATGATGGCATGTTGTGAGACTAATCATTTCATTCTCAACTTTTACTGCTTCGTCGATAGCACCTTGTAAGATTTGTGTGTTACTCCTTTTGACCCACATCACAGTAGGGACAGGGAGAGTAGTGACGTAGAATTTCATGGGCACCTCCTCAGTAGGTCTAGCGTTAAACAGGATTCTGTTGAACTAGATGTTAAAATCCTTGACCTTTTCTTTGGTTTCCATTTTCAAACGGGATAGTTCTAAAACTAAGGCCACAGGTGTTTTGTCATTGCCATACTTTTCTAAAAAGGTTTGTTGAAAGGCAGCCCACAAGGTCATCGATCATGTTCTCAAGTTAAAATACCACGTGGAGTCCGCACCAATCAAAGTAAAAGGGAATATGCGACATACTATATCTTCATCAACTAACCCCAACATGCGCATGGCCAGGAAGAAAGAGTGAATATGGTTATCAACAGTGTCTCCCTGCTTAGTGTTGAATTTAGGCAGTACTCTTTCTGCAGTCTTGGGTAAGGGATGTTGCTACCCAGGTACCGCTACGACATCCTGAGCGAGCCAGGGAGGGAGTGATCCCGGAGGAAGAGGGAGTTAGTTCCCACCCGATTGAAGATGGTTCCCACCTGGAAGAGGAACTTTAGCCATATTGTGGATAGGGATGCTTTGGTTGAAGTTTCATTCGAGGCCTTCTTTATTAGGATTTTCCAAATTGGGTCAGGGGTTACCTTCAGAGAGTGGATCTTCAGGAATTTCTTCCCAAGGAGTGTCGATACTTTGCAAGGACTCTAGCACAATAACTTCAAGAGACAGAGTGGTAGATGTCTCTTTGTTTATGGAACAGATCCTTTGCTTTCTTTTAGTTGTCAGAGGTAAAGAGTCAAAGATGGGCAGCTGAGAGAGGGAACGAGTGTAAGCCTGAGTAAGTACTTTGACTGGTTGTTCTAGAGTGACAGGATACTCCCACAGTGTCTCTTCTTCGAAATGAGGCTTTTCCAAATGGGAGGAAGGGTCTTTTCAACCTTCATGATCCATGCATTAATCTTTTCAAGTCCATGCGAGACATTTACAGATGCAATCATAAAAAGTTGTGGACGACGGTTCAGGCCCTCCTTCTAGTGCCAATTTGTTGACAGGACAAATTTTAGTTATGCCAACAAGGGGAACTAACCCAATCGCAGGTCCCAATCAGATCTGCTTTCATTTGGAGTGGCTAGTTCCAACGGGTTGTAAAGGACCCTGTGAACTATTACAGGTGTTGAAGATTGCTCCCCGGAGGAAGACTTCAATTAAATTAACAAAAGAAACAGCTAACCTATATGTATCAAATCCTATCTATACTAATTTTACCTACTTATGCTAATCTTAACTATTCTAATCTATCCTGTAGGAGCATAGCAAAAGAGATTAAACATCATATATAGATTCCAAGTCCAAATGAGGCACTTACTGCTACACAGTTGAACGAGGTTGTATTAAATCTTAATTGCAATCAATTTACTCATCTACGAATACACATTTCTTATACAAATCAAACTTGCAACTGATGTTTAATATGGTTTCGAATCAGCAACCGCTCATGAGTTAACCATGTTATTGAATTAGATCTGGGTAACTAGGACTAATCATGAATTGTATGTTATCAATATGCACAAAACAAAACCCATTTATATTCATGCCAACAACAACATCCTGATTCTAAACACATGAAATAAGCGGAAAACCAATCTGAAAAGGCTCCTTCTAGACCACAACAGTCTTCTTTATTAGCACAATAAATAAACAAATGTTTTGCCAAAAGGAAAAATCCCCCTCCTCATCTCCAGAGGTAATATTTATGTAGCAAGAAATGACCCTCAGTCTTCCATTACTTTTCACCTCCCCTCTTTTCATTGCATAAATCAAAACATACAAATGAGAACGGTCGATGAAACTGCTGACAAGTTGAGGTCAACTTTGCTGGAGCGTTCTACTTCCTAGGGAATGAATGGATGTCGATGGAACAGAGAATGACTATGTATCATTTCTTTGCACTTGTGTGACGTGGCTATTATTCTCTGTCATTTCATGAAGGAAACTGAAGACGCTGCACTCATCATCCCACATCTAGCATGCTTTGAGGTGTATCTGGAGGAAATGACATCTCGATGGATCAGTGTTGCCATGAGTGCTTGAATTTCGCCTCTCATCTCCTAATCCTCGCCTACAGAGATATTTAATAATTGGCTATGGATATAAAAAAAATATAACAAAAATGCTTAAAAACACGAACCTTGCCTTTAATAAATTTTTCATAAAATCACAAGGAATACATGTGAAATAATCGGCCCCTAGTTCAGCTAGGGTAGCAAAGCGGTCAAGTCGCAATCGCACATCATAGTGGTCATTCACAATGCAACATCCCCTTGGTTTCGCCGATTGTGATATGAAATAACCGAAAGCAGGTTTTCCTTTGAAAACTCGGACCACAACATTATATAGAATACACAGGAAAACACGCGAAAACCCGTGGTCAGACCATAAGGCCGGACTTCAAATGTTATACACCCAGGTCTATAACCATCATCGGGTCTGCTAATCGCATCGCACCTTATGTTTAAGCCTTGGGCTCCACCGATTGCACTATACAATTGGCCGGACCCAAAATATATATGTGCTGCAATTGATAGCTCCGGTGGGTCCACCATATGGGATTTTCCTTTTAAAATGGGACCGCAACGTTTTATTGAAACCACGAGAATACACGGGAAAACCACATTCGGCCACAAGGACGGACTTCAAATACCATAAACTCGGACATATAATTATTGTTGGTTCCGCCATATCGCAGCATGCCTTATGTATGAGCCTCAGGTTTTGCCAATTGTGATATGCGATTAGGCCGAACCCGACGATATATATATTATATATATATATATATATTATTTATTATATATTATATATATATATTTATATATATATTATATTATATATATATTATATATATATGTTATATTTAATAACCCTGACAAGTCCGGTATATTGTGATGCGCTATATATGTAAACCCCAGGCTCCGCCGATTGCGATATGCGATTAGTCCAGACTCGAAAATATATATGTTATATTTAATAGTTCGGTGGGTCCGCCATATCACATCGCACATATATATATCAACGTGGGAGTGCCAACTGTGATATGCAATGGGCTCTGGACCCAAAATATATATATTGTAGTTAATGATCTCAGCGGGTCTTGTAGATCGCGATGCACTTTATGTACAGGCCTTGGACCCCGCCGATTGTGATATGCGATGGGGCTTAGAACCCGAAATATTTATGTGCTATGGTTAACAATGTCGTCGGGTCCGATGTATAGTGGTGCGCGTTATGTATTAGTGTTGATTGCAATAAGCAAAGAGGGCAAGTTATGCATGCTTTGCAAAGCAAAAAGAGCTATAATGGGAATAAAGATGCGATGGAAGGTTTTGAGGGGTAAAGAGTGGGGCGATTATATGTGTGGGCATAGGGCATCATGAACATTTATGAGGGCTTGAAAGAGTCCTAACGAAAGATATGAATGAAGGGCTAGACTAGGTTGTGGATGAATCATGCAGCAGAGATTTATTAAAGGGGGGTCTTGACCATTAAGAATTGAGGATTTGAATCAGCACAGAGTTAAAACCCTTGAGATAAAAACAAATCATTCGGAGAAGTGAAAGATCAAACTCATAGGGGACCCATTCAAATTTTCTACCAGAGCTTGTTTTAATAGGGTGGTGGTTGTGGCCACAACAGGATGAAAATAGAGCAATTGCAGCAGTCTAGCAAGATCTAGGTTCCGATTCAAGTGATGAAAGGAGGATAAGTACCATAGTTTCGACAGGTAAAAATTCTGACACTGGTTCAAGTTCGAATAGTATTGCATCTTCATCAAACATAAATCCTTCAAATGAGGATAAAAGAGTTGAATTATTTAACATAAGGATAATTTCTAAGCACACAAAGATATATACAATGTTTGACAGTGGATCACAGGAAAATTTAATATCTGAATATTTAGTTAAGAACTTGGGTTTGGAGAAACAGAATCATCCAATACCTTACTCATTAGGATGGCTAAATAAATCAACTTTGATAAAAGTCACAAAAAGTGTCGATTAAGATTTTCCATTACAACTAATTACATTGATGAAGTGGAATTAGATGTGGTTCCAGTAGACATATGTGGAGTTGTCTTAGGAATTCCTTATCTTCATGATCACGATGTAGTATTTTATAGAAGAGAGCATAAATATCACCTTAAGAAAGATGGGATTGAATTTATTGTCAGGGCACATCAAAGTAAAAATCACTTGAATTTAGTTGTCGCTAATCAGATGAAGTGATTAATAAGTTCAAATAAGAGATTTGTAATCATGTGTGTAAAGGAACAACATAAGAATCGACATGATGTTTGTTCAAGTTATGAGTCTCACCTTAAAGATAGTTTGATCAAAGAAGTAGAAACTTTTCCAATTCTATTTAAAGAAACCAAACATCTTACTCATAAGCAGGGAATACAACATGAATTACAGTTGATGCCTAAAGCTCCTCTTCCTAATGGCAGAATGAATCAATTCAGTCCAAGTTTGGAAGTTAATAATTCCAGGGATGCATGTCAGTATTGGGGAAATTCAGTGTTAAATTTCTCTTGTATTGTGTCACCATTTCATGTTTCAAACAATTTGGAAGCCTCTTTTCAAGTGGAGAGGAAGCCTATTTGTTTTCACATCAAAGCCTTTTCTAAAGTAGTGTCAAAGTATTCAATACCTTTAAGAGAAACTTATGCATCAGGGGAAAGTGATAGTCAATGGACACATCATTTAATGAATAAGGAAATAGTGATTCAAACAAATCAACAACCATTTCAATACTTTCAAAGTCAAACTAAGTTGCAGTAGTTTACACCTTACAGTTTGATGGGGTTATTGCAGCAAGTTCACTTAGTAATCAGGAATAAGGAAAGTATCACAAGTCAAGTAGCTATAATGTTATCAAAAAGGTCTTTGATTGTCTTTGTCATTTCGAAATATAGATTGTTAATACATGTCAATAGTATTAAACAATATCCTGTAGAGACTATTTTCAAAGATGATTATGAATCACTAATTCATGGTACTCCGTGGAAGGAAGTCAATTGCCATGTTCATAACAGGTTGTTTAACCATCTTCGTAAGTTGTTCATACTACAGATGGATGGAACATTTCACAGATTCAAAATGTGCTATGATCAACATCATCAGGGTCATCACTTTCAGGTGGTTGATCGAATGTATTGGTACATCATCAGGGTAAGGTGGAGAGTGAGGGAGCTCTACCCTCATTTACTATATGTCTATTCAATCTTTTGTGGTCCAAAAGCTTTCAAGTGGAGAGGATTGATCCAGGAAGATCTTGTCAGATCAATTGCACAGGTTCAGTTTCGTCGTCAGCATTCAGGTCTGGTGTTGTCAGCTTCGACAGTGATGTTTATGGTTCAGGTGGTTTGGTAATGTATATGGTTTTCATAGTGATATGGCTTGATACCTGGTTGTTGACATGTGATTGTCGTCAATTCTGCCAGGATATTGTTTGTCGATGTGGGATGGTCATCCGCCTTGCAAAGTTCATTTATCGACAAGGGTTTTTCTCCATATGGGTTAATGCCACAAATGATTGTAAAAAAGAGGTTGTTTTAAGAACCAAAAGGTGTAAAGTCTTAAGAAATAAGAAATAAGACCTAAAACCCTAACCTAGTGATAACCCATGTGTTAAAACGCATTCAAATACATTAAAACCTAATACATGTATTAAACATTACAATACTATGTATAAAAAATACATTAAAAAACAATAATCCTAAATCTGTAAAACCTCGGCCTATGTAATACAATAACAAACATTACAAATATCATATATCATAGCTCAAACCACACAGGAGAAAACTACAACTGTTACGAGAATATGTGAACAAGCAGAGGTAACATCGCAGCTAACCACCAGGCTTGGAGACCGCAGCGAGTTCGTGACCATGTGAACAGTCGGGCAGTCAACTCGCAGTCGAGTTATAGACAATGGAGGCTAACCGTGCAGGAATCCTCCTAACTGTAATCGCTAGGTTGCAATCAGCATGTGAACAGGGTAGACCACAGCAGGTGCAGATACCAGAACCGTCGGGGGTAAGCCGCACCGTCAGCCGAGACTGTTGGGAAGTCAAGTCACATGTGCTAACTATTAGCCAAAACCGTCAGAGATCAATGTCAGGTGGTATCTTGCGATTAGATTGTGGCTGGTCATATGTTAATGACCTCCCTCCTTTGCCCGGTTAGCAAAAGTCTAGCGGTTTTCTGTTATTATATTGTCGAATTTGGGTTTTTTGTTACAGTTTGTTCTAAAATTAATTGAAAGACCATGTATGATACCCTAAGGTGGCAAAACATTACTACACCAAGCCTTTTGTAACCAAAATTAGAAACAGTTCATTCCTAAACTTGGATGAGGAAGTTTGAATGCATATAGGAGGTTATAAATGTAGTTTCATGAAGAGGAAATTGGAGTGGTTTTGAAGTTTTGCGTGAAGATTCTAGAGGTTAGAGGGTGTTTTGTTTTCAATGTAACAGGAGCATCCAGAGTCAGAATTGGGAACCGTGACAGGCATTGGAAAGCTGGTTCAGAGAGATTTCTGATGAAAGTGACCAAAAGTGCCTGCATGCACATTTAGTTTGGTCAATTTTTGTGTAATCGACCTTCTCGAATTCAATCCTAATAAAGCGGTCGCCCATCTTGAAAGCGGACCCGGAGACGTAGTCCATCAGGGAAAAACTCTGTAATCAATCTTATTGTCTAGTATCACTGTGTATTTTTTGTTTTCACTTCTGTTTTGCATCTTGCTTATGTTTATTATCTGTCGTAAAGTCTTTCTTCTCAAGCAGTTGGTTTCAACACTTTAATTTAACATTCATTTCGCTGTTGGCATAATCAATTCTACTTCAGTTTTAACATATGATCATTTCAGATCAATCCACAATGTGCATAAAAGAGGTGTCATTACTCTAAAAAAATTAGATTTTCATTTCTTCTTGTAGGTCCAAATTCTCATGATAAATTGAACATTGTGTAGCATCAATTCTTCATTTATACATGTACTCGTCATGAGGTTCATAAAGATACTTCAGGCTGATCTATCAATCCAAAATAAGAAATTTTATTAATGCCTTCTAGAACTCCACAAGAGAAAATATATATAAAAAAAATGACTTTGCTAGCATTTTAAGAGTTACATCATTTCAGATCCTTATGAGATTAAGGGACTTGATTCAAGATTGAGATAAGAATGATCATCAATATCATAAACACCAACATCACAATCATCCACGTTAACCCTCTTGACCTATAATAATCATGGCATCCACTCAGTACTTATGGTACAACATCAATATCAACTAGTCACCATGATTTGGTTGACGCCTCAACCTCATGGTATCCAGACTAGTCCTTCTTCACCATCAGATGATTAGTGCACATAGTCCAGGCGAAACTCCAAATGACCTCAACCTAGGTCAGATGCCAAAACATGTTCTCTCTAAACATAGATCCAAGTAGTTCTCTTAGAGATCCAAGTAGGATGCTGGGAGGCACTAACTAGCCTCTACCAGACCATTCTCCCTAATTCGGGTCACAACACTTGACACTGGGATACCTTCCCTAATTCTGGTCACAACACTCGGCATAGAGAGAATGTTTGTCCACTATATCATTCTTCCTAATTTAGGTCAATGTACTTGATACAAGGATAACATTCTTAATTCCAATTAGAGTACATGACACATGAAGAATGTTTGTCCATAATGTTATCTAATCCATCAAACCATTCTCCCTAATTATAGTCAATGTACTTGACACAAGCATAACATCCCTAATTCCGGTCAAAGTACATGACACAGAGAGAAAACATATCCATGATGCAATCATCAATTTTGCTTTCTCTCAACCAGGGAGGCAATTTCGACAAGCCCAAGCTTGTCTTGAGGGTGAAAAAAATTCCCTCTAGAAAAAGGTTTCAACAAATTATCGACCATCTACTCATCAGTGGAGATATACTCAATCTTCACTACACCTTTCATCTGTCATCATACAATCTTACAAGTAGCCTTTGAATCCATACTTCTCAATTTGCAAATGCAGTTGCAATATACTCAGCCTCTACCATACGAGGTGAATCTCTCGTTCATTAGAACTCGATCCAAACTTAAACTAAATTTGGGAATCCTTACAAATTCATAGGATCCATCATCACAAATGCATATATGTTCGATGTCATTCCTAAGGTTTCTCAGATTCTAGCAAAGATTGTTTTAGCGGATTGACCTTGATCTATCTTCTTTGATCTCGAAGACAACAATTTAGATTAACACTTTATATAGAGCCACTTAATCATATATCTCGAGCATAGAGAATTATTTAGTGCATTTATTAATATCTTGCATTCTTGTGAACTTGTGTCCTAGACATATCACATAACACAAGTAATTGTAAGTTGGCTCCTTATTATCACCATTTAGATTTTGAGGCCATAACTTTTGAAACAAAAATAACATGTTTATACTAGATCTGAATCCTAATATAAGGTGCCTCGATCTTTATCTTTATTGGCAGATAGAGATGAACTCATTTCCTTGCATAGGCTTAGACGTGATCTTCATCTTCCTTGGTTCACCAAATTTGTGATACCATATTGAAAAATAGAGTGTAATTGGATACAACCACTATTTCTGAAATATGGTAATTACTTGTGAATATGTATTAAAGTTATTTTATCTTCATTAAAAAATCACACTTCGGAAATTCAACCAATAACAATGAAAGGAAAGTAGAGATCACAGTGTTGAAAACTTAGTATATGTGAGATCACATGTGTAAGAGAGAGAGATATGTGAGTGATAAATGAGTATGTAAAATGAAAAGTTCAAGTGTATTGTATACTCAAGATACTTGTTGTCGCTTAAGATGCACACCTCAATGTGGGAAAAGTCCCAATCCCACCACGTGTGGTATTTAAGGTGAAATGCTCAAAGAAAGGGTTGTCACCTATTCCCAACTCTCTCGATTTAATCTCTCACCTAGTTAAGCTAAGGGGGGTACTCCCTAAGGATAAAAGAAAAACTTGTTAAGAATAACATGGTCCAGGAGATAAAAGGCAAGGCAATCACCATTTAATATAGCTTGAATATGGATTTAAAGATTGATTAGAAAGTATGAATGTGTATGAGCAATGCAGATATAAAAAATATAGATTCAGTTAAAGTCAATATGACATCCAACAAGATAAATTGTGAGAGACTAATGCCTTTAAACAATGCTCAAATAAAATTATGATACTTACAAAATAAGAAAATGATGCTTCAAGTTACAAGATAGGTAATATTGCGAGACAAACGTTAGTAAAATGATACCACGAGAGATCAAGTACAATATTGAGATATGAGCAACAATATATGAAATAGAACTTGAAAAAGGAAGAAACCTTGCACTTTAAGGAAAAGATGCTTAATTACGATTAACAAGTACAAGGATAATTGAATGAAACATTGCAAGTAAAATGAAACACTCACAATTCAAATTGTACAATGAACACATGCAAGATGAGACAATTTAAGTGAGTGTGTGAGACAAAGTGCTCTTGGTAAATTTTATTAAATGCCTAACTATGGTGAGAATTCCCCTCAATTTCTCAAATCTTGCAAAGGATTGAGGTGAATTGCAAGAAGGCTAGGACGAGAAGGTGCTTAGTCCATCATTAACGATACCCGCCTAGACTTCAAGACAACCCACGTGCCTTCGTTCCTACAAGGACTCAACCATAAGAGAACTGCGAGGTCACATGCTTTGACCTTTGCTCCAAACTCAATTTTATCAAATTGAATTAAAGTTAGGGAAGTTTGTCTTAAGATTTCTATCAACCAAGTGCTAAGAAATCTATAGGGTAATGATTAGATTGATTTCACTTTTCTTGATAATGGCTTGTGATGTATTTTTACATTTTCTTACGTATTAGTTTCTTTGCTTATTATTATGTTTGTATATCATCAAATAGGTTCCAAAACAAGAAGAACAAGAACACATAATATAGGTTGCAATCTAGGGCTAAAACCTCTCCACTTTAGAGGAAAACCTACAAATATATTCTCTTCTTATAAATTATTCAATTGACGAATTCCAAGACCTCTAGACCAATATCAATACCCTCCAATACCAAGTCTAACCCTTCTGGATGATGTGCTTCCTTTATCCAAGTCAAACCCAATCAAATCTCTTCCAGTAGCACAACTTTCACCCGCAGCTGCAGAATTTCGGCCTCTACTGCAGGTCTGAAAATTTTGACCCTCTTGCAGTAGTTATTGCCACACTTGTGAGCTTATTATGGCCTCCCAAGGCTTCCTCGGACCTTCTCTTTGTTTTATCTTCCTTCTAGAGCTTAAGGATGTCTTATTGTGAGCTTCGTTAACCTTCTTTCCCTTCCTTCTTCAAGGTTGAACCTGCAGAAGAAAAACTCTAGACCAACAACAGAAACCTTATCCTTCCTTTGTACGTGTTAGAGAGAAATAGCCCAAAGACAAGTCTCCTTCATTCTCTTACTTTTTTTTTGCCTTCTTATTATTCCTCCTTTGCTTGAATGAATGAGTGATGAATGTCTTCTAAGGAGGTCGAGTTTCCTCCTTTATATAAGCTTCTCAAGGTGGATGTAGATCCTCAATTTAGGCCAACTTGCCAACTTCTAGGTCAACTTTTGCCTTGAAGTGTATTCTGACACTTTTAAGGACAAAAATAATTTTCTTTACAAGTTACAATGTTCCTGAAGGGGTCTTCAAGTTATGACAATGACTCTTTTGAATTTTTTACCTAGGGCAAATCCTAGAAGCACTAAATGGGTGCTTGAACTATAAAATAAAAGACCTTGAGCATGAAACCCATGCTCCAAAAATAACAATAACAATTTTTCTTTCATTTTACAATATACAAGAATAAAAAATACTTCATATTTATGAAGACCGAACCTAGTTACACATTTTTCAACACTCCCTCTTAACTAGGGAGGTATTCATAAATGGTACATGAACATTCTCAATCTGAAGAGATCTCATAAGAGGAGTCAGATTGGTAACCCATCTATTTAGAATTATATCAGTTAACATTGTCATATAGCAAGGCCTTGACTAACAAATCTATCTCTCCACACGATCAGTGCACGATGCTGGCGAGACCAATGATTTACAGACACCATCATCATTGTCTCTCAAGGTACATACCCCACCTGTGTTTTCAGATAGTATGTCCTTCCTTGGACTATTCTTATCTTGGATAGCTAGTTCTTAAAGAATATCGGTCCTCAACTAATCTTATATTGGATGCCCTACCTCATCCTCAAAGGATATCGAATGTCAGATGCTTATTCAATCCTCAATTTTGTCTTCCCAAGTGAAGACAAGAATGATGTTCCTATCTCTCTCTCAACCAGGGAAGATATATCAACCAAACCAAGCTTGTCTCTTAAATACACAAGCTTCTTATTAGGAAGATATTTTGTCAATATGTCAGCTACCTACTCATCGATGGAGAAATACTTCAGCTACAACGCACCATCTTGTACTAGCTTATGGATGTAGTGATACTTGTTGTTGATATGTTTTGTCTTTCCATGAAATACTGTGTCTTTAGACAATCGTATACAACTGGTGATATTACAATGTATCACTGTAGGGTCCATTGGTTGTTCAAATAGGCCAGATAACAACTTCCTTAACCAGACAACTTCTCTGCTTACTTCATGGGCTGCAATATACTTAACCTCAGCACTACTTGGAGCAATCGTATCTTGCTTTCTGCTCATCCATTAGATCATGGAGGATCCCAAACTAAAGCATCCTCCTGTAGTGCTCCTTCCATCCTACTCACTGCCTACTCAGTTGGAATTTGTATATCCAATCAAGTGGTCATCATTTCTCCTATAATATCTTAGTAAATAATGGATTGTTCCTTGCAGATATCTCAGTATATGTTTTGCTACTATCCAATGATCATGCTTTGGCTCCACTTGGAATTAACTAAGAACATTTACTGCAAACCATATGTATGGTCAAGTATTTACCAAGTACATCAGTGAGCCAATAAATTGTCTATACCTGGTAGGATCCACATGCTCGATTTAGAACTCCTTAGTCATTTCAAGTTTGTGATCATCATGGTTTTCATTGGTTTGCAATCCATCATGTCAAACCTCTTCAACATCTTGATCACATATTTTCCTTTACCTAGATAGATCTCATCAAGTCCTTGCAAGACTTATAGTCCCAAATAGTAGTGCATCAACCCTAGATCCTTCATGTCAAATTATGTTGCTAGTTGCTTCTTACATTCTTCAATTCTACCTTCCACATATAATAAAAAAATATTACCGACTCTCCCTTCACAACCTTAATATAAAGGTATGAATAAGAATAACTCTTTGTGAAGCCTAATCTTTGTAGGTGTGCATACATCCTACTATACCATGCCCTTGGTACTTGCTTGAGGCCATATAATGCCTTTTTTAATGTGCAAACATATGCCTTTATATCATTAACTTAAAATACCAAGGGTTGATCTATATAGACTTCCTCATCAATTATGTCATTCAGGAATGTAGTCTTGACATCCATTTGGTGGATGTTCCATCCCATCGATGCTGCCAAAGAGACCAACGAACGACTAGTTGTATACCTTGTTGTTGGAGCAAATGACTCTTCATAGTTGATGCCTTCTTGTTGAGAGAAGCCCCTAGCCATAAATCTTGCCTTATATTTATCAATACTTCCATCTGCGGCATGTTTTATCTTGTAGAGCCATTTGGAAGTTACCACATATTTGTCTTCAAGCCTAGGTACAATCTCCCAAAATCCATTCTTCATTATTGACTGATATTATTCATTCATGGCATCCTTCCATTCTTGGTGATTTACAACATCCTCAAAAGTGGATGGCTTTGATTCTATGAGTTTTGTCATGTAGGTTGCATACCTAGAATATCGTTTGGGCTTCTTGCTTCCCTGAATGTACCTTGAGCTTCTCCATGACCTTTTGCATCTAGTAGTGTAGACTTCAACTAGTTAGGTCTTTTTCTAGTTTCGGGGATTACCACATGTTGTATAGGTTCACAGGGACCTTCATCTTCATGTTTTGATTCTTCTTCTTCCCTAGTAACTTCTTCTTCGAATACCAAAAGTTCTTCATCATTAGAGTCCATAAGGAGATCCTTTGATTTCTTGAATGCAATACTTTCGTCATATATCACATCTCGACTAACTTTTATTCAATGTCCTTCCTTTATGTAGATCATATATGCCCTAGAAGAGTTATTGTAGCAAAAAAATGTTCCCTTCATGCTTGATGGATCCAACTTCTATCTTTTGTCCTTAGGTATATGAATATAGATAGGACAACAAAAAATTCAGAGATGATCCACTGTTGGTTTCTTCCCAGTGAACACTTCTTCGAGAGTCTTGTTATCTAGTGACCCGTGGGGACTTCGATTTTGTATGTATACAACTATCTTTGTAGCTTCACCCCACAAAAATTTCGGTAAATCTTGATCAAGTAGCATATATTTTACACTTTATTCAATGGATTAATTCTTTTGTTCTGCAAATCCATTTTGTTCGGGATTATATGGAACTATTAGCTCTGTCTTAATCCTAGACTCCTTAGAGAAGGCTATGATTTCCTTAGATGTGTATTCTCCTCCATTATCAAACCTTGATATCATGATTCTTCTTTCTGTAGGGTTCTCCACTTCAACTTTGAATTCCTGAAATTTGGTAAATACTTCATCCTTGGATTTCATTAAGTAAACCCAGGTTTTCCTTGAATGGTCATCTATAAATGAGACATAATATAGATGACCTCCAAGTGATTTAGGAGTCATAAGACGAAAAACATCAGAATGAATAAGATCCAAGATTTATTTTGACCTTGAAGCATTACTTCCAAATGGTCTCGTGGTGTTCTTACCCAATGCACATCCCTTGCATAGTCCTTCGTGATCTTCTTTCAATTTGGGGATTCCATCCACTATTGAATTTAAGGTTGGAAGGATTTTGAAATGGAGATGACCGAATATTCTATGCCAAAGTTCACATGGGATAATTTCAATGTGAACTAAAGCTTGAGCAAGGGGAGTTAGCAACCTCTAAAGTCTCCCTTCATGAATCCCAATCATTCTAGCATTTTCTATGCTTGAGTTTTTAACCCATACTACAAATTTTCGATCAATGAAAGCCACTCTATCTCCTTTATCTTATAGATTAGAAATGGAAAGTAAATTCTTATGTAAACCTGGAACAAATAGGATGTTGTTGAGATGAATATTTCCTCCATTTTCCAGCTCTAGCGAGGTTGATCCAATGTCTCTCATAGGATAACTCTTATTATCACCAAGCTCTATGGGGTAAGAGGACTTTCCTTTTGACAATGTTTTTGGTTGCTTGTGATGACTTTTCATGTGTCTTGATGCTCCACTATCAATCATCCAAATGCTCTCATCTTGAAATGTGCGAGTGAGTGTTGAGAAGAGTCCTTCGTCCTTTGTCTTAGTCACTTCCTTCTTTGGAGTAAATTGGAGATTCCATACTTCTCTGATACCATTTTTTAGATGACTTGATACCTTTGAACACTTCTTTAGAAAATTCTTCAACGTAGTAGAGATCTTCATAATGTCGTCATCCAAACTTAGCTCTAATACAATGTTGAGAAATCTATAGGGCAATGATTATATTGATTTCTCTTTTCATGATAACTGCTTCTGATGTATTTTTACTTTCTCTTAGTTATTAGCTTCTTTACTTATTATTATGTTTGTATATCATCAAACAAATACCAAAACAAGAAGGACAAGAACACATAATATAGATTGCAAGCCAGGGCTAAAACCTCTCCACTTGAGAGGAAAACCTACAAATCTCTTCTTTTCTTATAGATTCTTCAATTGACGAATTCCAAGACCTTTAGACCAAGACCAATACCCTCCAAGACCAAGTCCAACCCTTATGAATTATGTGCTTACTTTGTCCAAGTCAAACCCAGTCAAATATCTTCGAGTAGCACAACTTTGACCCCAAGTTGCAGAATTTCAGCCTCTATTGCAGGTCTAAAATTTTCGGCCCTCCTGCAGTAGTTGTTGCAAAAGTGCGAGCTTATTCTATCCTCCCAAGGCTTTCTAAAACCTTCTATTGGGTTCATCTTCCTTCTGGAGCTTAAGGATGGCTTATGGTGACCTTATTTCCCTTCCTTCTTCAAGATCGAACCTGCAAAAGAAAATCCCTATACCAGCAGTAGAAACCTTGGCCTTCCTTTGCATGTGTGAGAGAGAAATATCCCAAAGACAAGTCTCCTTCATCCTCTTCCTTCTTCATTGCCTTCTTATTCTTCCTCCTTCGCTTGCATGAATGAATGATGAATGTGTACCAAGGAGGTCGAGTTTCCTCCTTTATATAGGCTTCTCAAGGTGGACGTAGCTCCTCAATTTAGACCGACTTGCCAACTGCAGGTCGACTTGGTATTGAAGGGTATTTTGACACTTTTATGGACAAAAATAATTTTATTTACAACTTACAATGTGCCTGATGGGGTCTTCAACTTATGACAATGACTCTTTTGACTTCTTGACGTAAGAAAAATCCTAGAAGCACTCAATGGGTGCTTGACCTATAAAATAAAAGACCTTGAGTATGAAACCCATACTCCAAAAATAATAATAGTAATTTTTCTTTCATTTTACAATATACAAGAATCAAAAGTACATTTCATATTTATGAAGACCAAACCTAGTTACACATTTTTCAACACCAAGCTTATGCTTGGAGGTAAATTTTAGAGATGAAAAGCTAGATCTACAAAACAAATTAGAGAATGAAATCTAAAACAAGTGCTTCAATAACAACTAGAATGAGACATTTAAAATATATCAATAACAAAATATAATCCCACTTTTAATTGATCAAATTGGGATGTGTGATTTAGAGTATTAAGATGACCAATAAGCAGCAATTATGAATTGCTTAATGAGATACATGGAGTTAGATCTAATGCAATTTTTTTCAAGATCTAAATATTGGAGAGATTAACAAATTAGAATGACTACCTTAACAAAAATGAAAATGAGATTAGCCCCAAGGGTTAGCTCAGTTGGTCGAGTTCCCATTGCTAAGTACCTCCTCGTTGGGAGGTCACGGGGTCAAATCTCCTCGACGCCCTTGGGGTTAGGCCTTGTTTGTTTGGCCGAAGAGTAGATCCCTTTGGGTTGATCTGCCTAGATTTTCCCGTGGCTGTAGCGTCCAACCAGTGTCCGTGAACCACCCTTAAAAAAAATGCAAATGAGATCAAGATAAGAATTGTTAATATGCAATTTAGGTAAAGTAGTTAATGAATCAAACTAATTAAGTGATGAGCAATTAGAAGAAAAACTAAATATAAATACAAGAAAATAAATTGATCTAGCAAGTTAGTGATCAATTCATTGAGAAGCTCTCCTACCAAATGAGGAGAAGGGATACCATCAGGAAAAACCCCAAGCTCCCACGAGAAAAATATTCTTTATTATTAGATTACAAAGAGAGAAACCCTTTTGAGACAAGAGAGAGGGTTTTAAGATCTTGAAGAGGGATTACAAATCAAAGCTTTGAAAAACCAATACCTCCCCTCAAGCTACAAAATTTTATGAGGAAATATACAAGGCTTTGACAATGAATTACAAGGAATTTCCTTAAACAAATTGATGCCAATTCTTCACAAAAATTAGAATCAAACCATATTCATCTAGATGGAGAAATTTATTCACAACCTAGGAAAAAGAAAGCCCTAAAAATTTTAAAATTTTATTACAAGCCTTAATGATTAGATCTCTTCCAAAATTCGATGAAAAAACCCTTCCAAAAACCGATTTTATTGCAAGAAGGCCCAAGGAAGAGAATTTTCACACTAGGAGGAGATAGGCCCTCTAGGGCTTACTACCAAGGAGAAGAGAAGCCAAAAATGCATGCGGCTTCCCAAAATAAAGAAAAAAATCAATTTTAAATCTTAAAGCCACTTTTTTTTTTAAAACCTTCATTTTAGAAGCAAGAAGAGGCCTCCTATGCTTGCGACTAGGAGAAATAACCTCTCTAAATTAAAAACGACTTCCAAAATAATAGATCAAGCTTAAAAAATGTTAATTTTAAATTTCCAATCTTCAAATGATAATTCTCTTGCTAAATCGGACCTCAAGACCCCATCAAACCCTAGTCGTCTAGGGTATATGCAGAAGAGGACGAGAGGAGAGGGTTTATAACCATGATCAAGGGTGCTTTATCCTCCAAAAAAAATTGATTTCTCTTAGATATCCAAACGATCCGCCTACAAAAATATTTATGGAGAAAAAACCCGAGATAAAACCCTCCAAATCAAGCTAGATCTGTGCAAGCCAAGGAGACTAGAAACAAGTATATATATATATATATATATATAATATATATATATATAATAATAAAGAGAGAGGGAGAGAGAGAGAGAGAAAGAGAGACACACACACTCGCAAAGGGTGAGATTTATATACAAAATTTATAGATCGACTAGATCTAAGGAGTATGAGTACAACTCCACTCCTTGATTAGTAGGAATAAACTTTTTATTGGCCAAATTATTTAGTTAAAACTAGAATGGTAGAGAAGTAAATTGATATAAATGTTTTTTTACAAACTATGGTCAAGAAAACCCTGCATATTTTTTTTTGTTACATAAGTCTTGAAAGAAAACAAAGTGGGTTCTTCCACTTCTATGCTCAAGAGTTGGCTAGTTCAACCGAAAACACCACCCCCTCGAACGCTTGAGATATGATTCAATAAAATTATTTCTACACAATCTCAAAGATTTTGTTAAATTCAAATGGGATAGGATAATACAATGGAAGGAAGTTCTAGGGGTCCAACTGAAAACCCACTAGAACGTCCAAGCCTAAAGTATTTCTCCAAATCTAAATACCAATCCAAGGTAATTATACACCAATAAATCTATGAAAGCAAATGGAAATAATAATATATGTCAAGTAGAATATTAAGCACAATGAACCAACATTACCATAGTCATGGAAGAAGAACACCACACAAATTTACCCCCAAAGGCTTGCTTTATTATTCATAAAATCCAGTATATAGTAAAGTTTCTAGAGCTAAGAGCTTGACCTAATCATGAAACAATGAGGAGCATAGAGCCTCCTTAAATAGAAAAAATGAGAGAGCTAGATCCCTCTACAAGTGAAAATGGCAAGATCCCAAGATTTTCTCATCTTTTACTTGATCCCATAAGAAAAACGACTAGATCCTTCAAAAAATGTGTATCCTTTGATTGCCTGCACAAATCTCTAAGAGGAAATTTGATTTGCCTTGAAGATGGAGCTAGATGGACCAGACCACAAAAATATTTTCTCAATTTTTCTCCTCGAAAATCCCTCATTCAAAATAACCTCCATGGACCATTCCCTTAAAAAAACAAATTTTCCTATGTTATGGGCCTTTTTCCTAGACCATCAAATTTTTCCTTGGACCACTGTGTTTTTGGAAAATGAAATTTCCACAGAGGGGTATAGGCACATTTTTTTAACCTTCAAGTATGTTTAATTTCAAGCACTCGTACCCCCTACAACTTCTATAGACAACACTTTTTACATTTTACATCAAATAATTATTAAAAACCCCGACGAGTGGAAACTTTTAATAATTAAAAACTAACATTTATACTCATCCAAATTCTGCGAAGTTTTAGACCTAATATAGTATGGCATTTTACATTGACTCTATACATTGGGACTCACCTAAGACCTTACCATCAAGCCTCACTCTAGCTTTAGGGGATGTGTGGGAAAAAAACTTAACTAATTATAAATGTTGAAAAATACAAATAATGAGCTAAATAAAAAATACTCCCTAGAGTGAAAACTCTCTAGCAAAAAATCATGGATTTATTTTCATCATACTAAAATCATTTTTACATAACATTACAAGGCTATAGAATATGGAATACATAATGATAACAATCAATTGAATGATGATGATGAAGTAATTTTGACTTTCTAACCATGACTAAATGTTAAAAAACATACTTTGCTCATGGGGTAGTTGACTAATCCTCAAATGTACATTTGAGTGGTCAATAATACCCAAGAGGCATGTCTCTTAAATTAAATCACTTCTCTTTGTAAATTAAATTCAAGTCATCACATTTACAGTTTTAGTTATATTTGTAAAGGTTGAACATTACATAAAATAATGGTGAGTAGTAACTCCTTGTAAGTATATTTATTTACATATTGTTCCTATTTTGTCTTTTATGCAAATACTTGCATAAACTATGGTGGGTAGTAAGCGATGATAAATATGTTATTTACCTCGGTATGAACTATTTTCAAGGATTTTAATTTTATGTGTTTTTGTTGATTTCATTTCTTTTAATTTTATTTCTTCTAATTTAACATTTAATTTTCTTTCATGTTTTTACATAGTATTATAAATACATCAAGGATTATGAAAACCGACCATGGTTACATTCTTCAACAACTTATACTCTCAAAATTTCGTAGTCCCAAAACTCATGGGGTAATGAATTTAGTCACAACGATATAGGCATTGCTGAAAAATATTTTTTGTCAGGATAGAATTGCTTTACCCAAAAGCGAAGATATAACCTTGCAGAGTTAAAAAAATATGGACCATTATGAAGGACCCTTTCTTTAGCCTCCAAGTTATTGAAAATTATAATAAAGAATCCTTTTGAGCCTAATTTAAGTTCCACATTACCTTTTGGTTGCCAAATATTTTGTATCCATCCCTCTAAATCTTGTTTGGTTGGGTAGACGCCCATAATTTTTCTAATGAGGGTGTGGCTTGCATGGATTGGATGTTTTCGGTGATTCTTAGGGAAACTATATCATATTTGTGCATCACAACTACTTGTGGGAGGCATGAACTAGTCTTTCAATTCAAATTAGCATTCAAACTATTTAGATTAATCTTGATGCATTTATTTGCTCTTGTTGCCTAATTGTCATGCACAATAAGTGATTTCCTTGCCGATCGTTATCGATCCAGTTGAACCTTTTAATGCAGGTTTGCAACGCCCCCTCCTCTGACAACAACATTGCGATACCCCCTCCTTCGACAACAACATTTTGGTAGGAGGGGCAAGTGTCCCCTACTCTTGATATAGCCATGAAGAAAAACCTATAAACCCTATGAACAATAACAAACACTAATTTGTTATATGCATAGCTCTCTTATATATAAAGAAAAATGTTAAAATATAATATATCTTTTATTTAACAAATAAAAAATATATATTCAAATTTTAATAGAAAAATAAATTTTAAACCCAATAACCTAAATCAACCACCCACCATTATTAGTCCATGCCTCACTAGGACTATAGCAATCACCTCGTGCTAAAGTGCGTTGACTTCCCAATATTTTTTTCGTTCTTTTGCAATTTTAAACCGAAGTTTCAATAAAATAGTTAATGTTCCTATTTTTCCCGTTTATATATATATATATGTGGTGTGTTGTGTGTGTGTGTGTTGTATATATATATATATATATATATATATATAATATATACATTATATTTATATACATATTATATATATAGTATATATGTATATATTAATATATGTACATATAATATATGTACATATATATACATAATAATATGATTATATATTTATACATATATATGTATATATATATATATATATATATATATATATATATTATATATATGGAAATCTTATTCCTAATTGGGGATCTTTTTTTCGGGTGTTTGTCAATGCCTGACAAATAATTTTAAAATAAAAAAAGACTAATTTTGTGAGTGGTCATTCCGTCGGTGAGTACTCTGACACTAGCATTAACAATGTTATGTCACTGCTCCGCCTAATGATGCCAAAATTGATGTGGTCGCTGGCCCTTTATGTGGGCGAGGAGGGCTAAACAAATCTCTATGAAGTAATACTCTATTCAGAATGTTGACAAAGTTCATTGAGCAGAGTGCGGAGAACATTCACACTCAATACAATTAACTTCCTTCGAAAATTCCATTTTCATTGTTTCCAACTCCACCCCAAAAACCTGGAATTTTGTTTAGTCATGTGGTGGGTATTAAAATTGATTTAAAGTTTCACATTTTCGAAAAATTGTTGGCAATATACTCTAACAATTTAAACTCTTAATTACTACTTTGATAAAAGTTTTTTAAATGTAATTAATCTAAAACATCAAAAGCAGATTCTATAATTCTTAGCATCATTTAATATAAACAGTTTTGTCTTGAATCCTTCGAATAAAATTTATTAATGTATATCCAACATGAATATTTTGTATTGTGCCAAAATTGTATTTATCCATGAAATCAAACGAACATGCCTTCAATTTTTTCAATAAAATTCATTTATGCATTTCCATCATGTTTCTTTCTTATAGTGTTTACAAACAAGGCCGCATAGCTAGTGTTCCCTGCTGCTTTGTTTAATAAAATATTTTAATGTCATGATATGTTGTATATACTCCAAACAATAATAAAATTGTAAAATGAGTTATATGAATTTTTGTTTAACCTTTTTTTTTATTAAATTTTTAATATAATTAAACATTTTTTTGGTAGATAAATGTTATATATATAAAATTGACATTGAAGAGAATGATAACAAGTTAATAATTATTTATTTAATATTGAATGATGACAATTTTTTATATGTAATGCTCATATTATAGTACACATGTCATGTCATTAGAGTATAAATTGATATAATGAGAGTTGTACGAATTGTACATATGTTATTTCTACATATTTTTAAAAATATTTTTTTGTAAATTAAAAAATAAAACCCATAAAAATGCTCTATTCAATATTTTACAACAATGAGCAAATAAATTTTTTGAATTTAATGACAAACCATTTGTGTTTATGGTACATAGTAATTAATATATAATGCTATTTTTAAGATTATTTACATTTATTGTACATAGTAATTAGTGATATAGTACATAGTAATTAATAATAGAGTGAACAAAATTCAAATATTGCAATCATTACACAATAAGGGGGAAGGCATTTCAACCAATTATATTTGAGATAGATATAAATAAATTTATTTAAAAATAATAAATTTAATTTCATAATGTTAAACTTTGGATATATTTTAATTTTTTTAGTCAAAGCAAAACTAATAGCAAGTCAATGAGAAACTGAATACGTTATATCCTGCCAACGGCAGGTATAACAAAGGCAAACGAACGCCATATGAAAAACTTGCTAACCATGATCTCTGCGAATCTTAGGCCACATAAGCTATTTTGAATACCATCAAATTAAAAAGCCCTAAGAAATAAGTAAAATTACCTGTTTGAGAACTTCAGGGGGTTCGTTGTAGATAAAAGGAACAACCTTGGCACCCCCCCCCCTGATTCTACGAATGTGACATAAGAAGCCATGATGTATGATGCATTAAATGTCGTGTTGAGTTTTCCATGAGCTCCATCGTCTGGGTGAGTGACAATTCCTATTAATGGTTTATAGTACTATGAACTTAATGTATTTTCAGAATTTCTATTAATGGTTTATAGTACTATGAACTTAATGTATTTTCGGCTTTGAATCTTCTGAAGGCAAACATAGATGCAGGAATTGTTTTGCAATTAAGACGAGAATAAAAAGGCTGAGACACACAAGTAGCAGAGTCCTAGTCATGGCCATAGCTTCTCGGCTTCTGCCAACAATTAGTTGCTTCTATCTGTTGTTTTTATTATTATGGATTTGTGTGTCATATGGCGTTTGTATGAACTATTTGCTTTAATTTAATAAATTCTACGTTATCAGTCCCGGAGTGGGCTTAACAAGTTAATTTAATAATTTATGTGTTGTTAGTCTCGATATGGGCATCTCTGATGACATAATTCGAGAGAGTGAATCAAATATCCTGGGCTTCATGGATTATAACCGAGGAGGTGGTCACTAGTTGATGTTATGTTACATTCACTTTGTGGTTTCAATTATAACTAATTTATGTTCGTATTTGGCGTAATGGTCTCAGTGCTCACCATAACGATGTAGGAATTCCCATGGACTTGTAGAAGATTGTTCTCTTGATTCACCGCTATGACCCAGGGCTGTAACCCATGTCGGACAGATTAAGCTCATGGTGTTCCCCTGCATTTTAGTGATAGAGATGGGGTCGGGTATATTTTCAAAATTAACACAAATCCATATGTGCGGGATTGTGAAAAAAGCTTGGATCTATGCATTCCACACAATTTTTTAATAATAAAATAACCACTGGTCTTGTCATTAATTTTCAATTTTGCCTTGAATGCAAAGTAACTTGCATGTGCAGAGAAAACATTCATCGTGCAAACATCAACACTCCACACAACCTTCGATCTCAGACCCATGAGTTGAGTTGGACGCGCTAATGTACGACAAGCACTCGAACTCAGGTATGTGCAATGAGTTGTGCAGAGTAGAACTTAGTTATGTGTGACAGTGGGTAGACTTCTCAGTTTTATGCGATGAGTTGAGTTGAGCGCGCCCATGTATACGACGGGCACCTGAGCTCGGTTATGTGCAACGGGTTATGCGGAGGCATTCTCGGTAATGTGCGATGAGTCGTGCGGAGGCGTTCTCGGTTTTGTGCGATGGACAGACACGTCCCAAGACATGCGACATGAGAGTTTATAGGCTGACTTGGGCATGCGATGGAGGAGGCTTACTTAACTTAAGTGGACCTGACAATGGGGCTAGGCTGACGTAGAAATGGGTAGGCCGGCCCATACTTGGGTAGACGACCGTGTCACTTGAGTGTGGAGACATGGGTATATATACACCATGATGGAGAGCATTCAAGGCATGAAGAAACAATAAAAAGAAAATTAAGGGCGAAACTTGGTCTGAAGTTTCATAGAGTTTGGGAGACATAAGGAGAAAACAAAGGTTGGGTTAGGTTGAACGAGTGCGGGTCAAGCCGAACTATCTGGGCGAGTCTGAATGACCTCAGCGAGGTCGAACGACCGTGGGCTGAGATGAATGACCTGGGTGGGTCTGAATGACCCGAGCGAGGCTGAACGACTACGAGTTGGGTTGAATGACCTGGGCAAGGCTGAATGGTCTGGGCAAGATTAAACGACTGTGGGCCGAGCTGAACGATCGCAGGCCGAGTTGAACGACTGCGAGCTGAGCTGAACACCCTGGGTAGAGTTGAACGATCGTGGGCTGAGCTGAATGACTGTGAGCAAGGCTGAACGATCAGGACAGGGCTGAAAGACCGGTGTGACAACAGAGTTGCAGAATTGTTCTAAGGCAAGGAAACTTGAGGTTTCCTCATATTTGTGTGGGCAACAAGCAACTGATAATTGTAAGGTTGTGACATGACATTTGGTGGACTGTGCAGGCCAAGGAAATTGGTAGCACAAGACTATTGTAAAACTTGTAATTGTATATTATTGTACATTACTGTTATATATTACTGATACGGGTAGAATTTACAGGAGTTGCCCCTCCCAAGTATATGTGTGTATACTTGTATGATTTATGATTTACATTGCATAATGATGATGATGAATGTTAATTGAAGTAAATGTTTTTTCGTTGCATTGTTAACACTTGAAGAATTGGAAAATTGGTTTAAGTGTTGGAGTTAGGTGTAGTACATATGTATTGGTGAAAAGAAAAAGCGTAGTGGTGTCACACATGCCTATATGTGGTTGAAAGACTACAACGAGGATAGGGGTGTGACATTCGTCATTGCATACATGTTTACAAATTTAAGTCGTTGTATGAAAGAGAAATAAATAATCTTATTTTGCATAAGCTTCAACTTATCCGTGATCAAAATAAGAATAAAGAGCTATAAATTCATTGAACAAAGCAATCTCAAATATATATTTTTTGTAAGTCAAAGTTTTGTTCATTCATAAAAAAGGAGTACATCAGTTTCAAAATGCAAGTAGTCTCACCCCGACCAAGTTTGTTGACTATTGCAGTCAACATATGACAAAGAAACAAAAGAACAACTAGAAACATAGTCCACAACTTAGGAGGCCAAAAGCATTAAAAAACATGTAAAACAAGTGAAACACCTGTAACCATGATTAGTGGTCTGAAGTAATTGAAGCAAGAGTGTCTGAAGCAGTCCCTGGAGGAGGAGGAGGGCGAAAGAAGCATCGTACACGCTTCTCGAAGTGCACCATCCATGAATCCAACTTCTCTAGGTTCTTTGTTAGCAAATTTTGGCCATACCATACCACTACAACCCGTTCCTGAACATGACACTGGAAATAATGGATCTTGTTCAACGTAGCAATGAGCGCTACATGCGCTTCCTGCCATGCCCTCTCCAAGGTATCCATGCGGTTTAGTATAGAATGGATAAAATCCCGATAATTATCTAGACAACAATGGTGATCTGTCATGCCTCCATCTGTATACCCTCTTGCTTTCCCCCTACTACTAGCGCCCATTCATCGCGTCCACCCACCCCTCTTCGGAGTCTGCGGGGTGCTTCCCCCATGACCAACCGATGGCTCACTGCGACTAGCGAATGAATCACCACAACCTCCAGAAGCTGTCCGACCCGCTCTACTAGTGGTGCGACCACATTGGCAAAAATTAGGAGACAATTATGTCATCGTTGCCACCTACAAATAAGATCTCTGCCCTCCCGGTCTGGCTGAAATTTGCTTGGTTAGAGGGAGGGAATGAGCGTTACATGACTCTAGACGCATCACAATAAGGCTACCGTCACCATGAAGAGACAGAATGAGCATGCAACTGCTAACCCACACCCAAATTATGACTACAGGTAGCCCCCCATCCACACTCGAAGAGCATTAACCAGACCGACTAGGGTAGCACCCAGACACCAATAAACCAGACCAACAATGAAACCAATAACCAACAATTCACAGACCCCAACCCCTTGCAGACATAGCACTAACAAGAAGCCCTGAGAGTAGACACCCCACAACCACAAGAGAACTTTACAGATGCAGAACCCCAGGGGAGAGCCGCTCAGAAGAGGAAACTTGTGCCTTGAAGACACAGAAGAGAGCCAAAAGCTCGAGTACCCAACCACCCACTACCAAGTTTGCAGGTTGACCCAATTACTGTGTGTCGAGCCCTTATCCTTTGCAGAGGAGCCAGAGGCCACGCACAAGAAAAGAAAACAACTATTTCGATAATCCTAACATTGAGGAGGGGGCACCGGCGACAAAAACGCCACCAGTCCCAGTCAGGATGCCAAACACAGAGGTTCACCCTGCTATCCGAGCTGAAGCCTCGACCAACAAACTACTATAATAACCAAATCACTTGCCATGACAAAGCTTCACCACCTTCATATAACCTTGACGATCGTCCGCTCCCTCTCCCAACATGGGTGATGGGAAATTCACACGCCCAACATTAACTTTAACTGTACTATGAACACCGCAAGGGGACCGGAAGATCAATCCCCACACCATCGGCCAGGTGTCTAACATCATCGTCCATGCGTAGGAATAATTGCCTTGTTTCTCACCCCTTCGGGGACAAACAATCTCAAATATTGCAGTCAAAGGAGGCATGAAACGTGGACACGTAGATTATTCCTATAATTGCATAAGATCTTTTGCAATAAGAACAAATTAAGCAAAGATAAATATGTTCCTTTCTAAATTCATTTTAGTTCATGAAATTTAAAGAGCTATAGTTTAAAGCAATCTTAACAAAATAATGTGTGCAATTTGCTAGAAGAGTGCAAAATGTCCATAATGAACATAAGTATATTTTATGTGAGATCAAAATAAGAATAAAGAACAATAAATCTATTGAATCAAGCAAATTAAACTTTTGTAGTCGAAAAGGACATGAAATTTGGAGTGGTGGATTATCTTTAATAATCGTGATATTTTAAAATATGTTGAGATTAAACAAAAAGCATGCTATCCTCCGAATTGCTCTCAAATAACTATTGAAGTTTGTACGAAAGTAATTAATTGAACTACTATCTTTTTGAAGGCTTTTAATAGTTAATATACCTTCACACAAACTCGTGAGTGCGAATAATGGTGATTTCTTCGCACTCCAGCACTCAATCAACCAATAGTTGATTGATCGAGTGCAGAAAAATCACCATTTTTCCCGCACTCCTGCACAACTCAATCCATTATACATACATATGATATGAACTCCAAGCGAAATGTTGTGGTACATATGATATGAACTCCAAGCGAAATGTTGTGGCAGACAGATAAAAAAGTTAAAATTTATTTATTATTTCGTACAATATACTTGACTTATTACCCTAACAAAACTAGATTGAATGCGATGCAAAATTATACGAAATTATATAATCAAGTTGTTTCAAAAATAAAAATGATATGAGCATATAGTGTATATATTAACTAGGCGACTACAATATGCATCTATAATATGTTATTATTAATTATTATTCTCCCTATTGTGAGGTTAATATATACTAATATTTTATATATTGCAAGTCGCTGTATTGGAGAGCAACGCGGAAGATGGTTTCTATTGAGGCTTGAGCAATGGCTAATGTGGAAAATGCTTACGAAATGAAAATGTGGAGAAGAGCTTGCAGAGTTATGTATATTCACAAATCTTTAAACTCTCATTGAAATTTGTGCGAAAAGATTTTATTATGTAAAAAAATTTCATTTCGTGGAGTTTTCTCTGCACTCTACACCATTTTTAATCAATTAATTAACAATAAAAGCAAAAACTATATTATATTATACCCATTAAAACTATGCCAAATTATAACTATGACCATAGTAAAACACTTCACTTATTATTCCCTGCTACAGCATGGTAATAACATATTCACAATCCATTGATTTTGAAATTAAATTTACATTAACAAAAATCAAACGATTATTTATAAGGTTTAACCTTATAAATGAAATGAAATTATTTTTCGAAAATATTTTTAATTTATTTATTTAAAATGTGATTGGTTGAGAATTTTGAGTGATGATTTGCGCCGCCGTTTAGTTTGACAGATTGACAGCTCTAGGCGTAGTTTGGGCGTTTGTACTGGGTTTCGATTAGGTTAACAGATTGACAGCTCTGAATGCAGTTATGAGCGTTTGTACTTAACATCGATCTATTATTTAATACGATTTGTAATTAATGTTTTATATTTTATTTTTTACTATTTTTTTATTTCTTTTAAATCTTATTAAAAAACCTGCTCCTCAATTATGAAAACAAAAGGTAATTTCCAAGGGCGCGGTTCAACAGACGGATGCTGGCTAATAAATTCATGGCCAACAATGAAAAATTAGTATGCTACTTCTGACCAACCAAAAAAATTAATAAGAAAATACCTTGTGAGCTTTGCAAAATCCAAAAAGGGTTATGACCAGTCTGGATTACTTGTCCCCATGTACACGCTTATTTTTTCAACATTCGCACTTTACCCAAAACTTATGGAATAATCTTAGAATAATTTTTTATATGAGATTATTTTGGAAAAACATGCTTTTATTTTTCTTCAAATAATTTATATTAATCTAACGCTTATTTTTTCAACCTTCACACTTTACTCAAATCTTATGGAATAAATTTTTTATATGAAATTATTTTGGAAAAGCATGTTTTTATTTTTCTTCAAATAATTTATGTTAATCTAAATTTGGTAGGTTATAAGACAATTAAATTGTTTTCATATGAGGAGGGTGTGAGTAAGTTGTATGGTTTCACTCATATAATGATAAATTAAAAATAATAATGATTTTGATTTTTGTGTGTTTATTTTATTTAAAATATGTCTAATTCATTTCAGTTGGGTTGTTTATTGAATTATTTTTTTCACACTATGAAATAATTTTGTTTCAAATGTAAAAGGTAATATTTAGAAGTAAAATGGAAGAATTTTAAATATTTGTCTCTACTACTTTTGTGAAACACTTTAAAAGATAAAATTAATAATCAACATAGATTTATTTTAAGTATGGATCTAACACGAACCGAGAGGTATCAAATTTCTTCATGTACAAATTTTTTTAGAGTGCAAAATACAATGTGTTATTTTTCATTTTTTAAATTGTATTTTTGAATGCTAAATAAAGTATATATAGGACCAAATAAAAATTTTAATCATAAAAACTTAAATTTTAAATTTTATTTATATATATAGATAGATATGAAGTTGATATCCACGTAAATTAGTTAACATCGATCTTCAAATAATTTATTTAAATATCTTGTTGAAATATTTTTGAAAAATATAAGATTTACTTTACAACAATTTTTTTTTTAAATTATAGCTAACATTATTTTTCTATTTAAAACATTATTTTTATTTTTATTTTTATTTTAAAGGGGACAAACAAATTTACATGTCCCCTCATACTGGGTTGTAGAATGAGTCTGTCCGCTCAATAATTTAATGAGTATTCAAAAGGCACAAAGTGACAGAAATTTAATGTCCCCTCATACTGGATTGTAGAATGACTCTGTCCGCTCAATAATTTAATAATGAGTATTCAAAAATAAGGATAATTAGTCTTGATTGCTTTGTTGTTTTTAAGTAAAAATTATTTTATAATTAATAATGTTAAGCTTTTATTATTTTTTTTTCACAAATTCGGTTGCTGTATTAAGTTCTGAAAAAGATAAGGGAGTTCAGTCTCCTTAGGTACATTGGATGCCAGTGGCTGACTTGATCAAGAGATTTACAAAAAGGAACTATCTTCTTGATCTTTTTCCTATTGTTTTTGCTACGAACTATTACTTTGCAACTATAGATTCTTACAAATGTAAACAACAAGAGAAGACATTTGCAGAACATTTAATCTATGACAATATGGCGAATTTGTCTTGCGGTGGACTCCCTTGGCTGCTTGTCCACTCCTTCCTGCTTGGCACTCGAAGAACTGGTTGCGACCGAGTTTTTCTTTTCCATCATGTATTGAAGGATCGAAATTGATTCTTCTGCATGACTACAACGATTTGAAAGTTGGCGAAACTGTTCTTGCAGAGAGGAAACTTTGTGCAAGAAGAGGTCAATTTCAGCCCTGTATTTTTCGTTCATGATACGGTTCTGGTCTTCAATTCTTCGATTCAGATCTTCTAACCGACGATTCTGCTCTTCCAGTCTAGATTCTAAGAGCCTTTGCTGCTCCTCCAAGATGGACTGCTGAGTCCGGACTTCTTCGAGCTCTGCTTGCAGGTCTACACAGTACAGACAATCTTCATTGCGGGCCATACTAGTTGTGGAGAGATGGCTTGGATTTGAGCTGCGGAAATCAAGTAAAAGGGTGGGACGATTTGCGGTGGTGTGCATGGAAGCGAAAAAGAGGGCACTGATGGTTATAAGGTGGGCTACCCAGTCTGAGAATCCAACAGATAAGAGGGAATCTGAAGGGAAGGTCAAGACGGCTGTGCGGCAAGGCTCCTGAGCGTAACTGTAGTCGAAGGTGCAGTTGAATAAACGCTGCTGAGGTAGTCGATCAGAGGGACCTTGAAATTGATTAAGAGAACCTTACCGACAACAAGGAATACTGTGGATGCTAAACAGAGTAATCGTAAGCCTGAGGAGAAGGAGGAGGCAGAAAGTGTCAGTATGAAGAAGAAACGCACTGTGATAATAAAATACCTGGGTGGGATTGGGGCGATCTAGATGCTGTCTCGTCTGGATTCGCTTCTTAGACCCCAAATGAGAGAGGGTTGCGTGCGCAGGCACACAGAGAGCGCGTCGTCGCAATGGAGCTGCAGAGCAGAGGAATAATTGCTGAGTGCTGAGAGGCTGGAGGTGAGGGATTAAAATAACCTGAGGCGAGAGAGATCGAATGAGTGGAGGACAGGTCACGGGGATATTGCTGGGCTGTAGAGAATCCAGATTTAGCCTGCTACCATATCTTATGCCGTCGTCGGTTGGAATGCTGATATTACTTGAGGAGATTGATATCTGAATCTCTGTGACAGAGCTACAGAGATTCGTCCTGTTGCCAGTCCGCGTCATACCATCGCACACTTCCTTAACGGCGTTGAGAAAAACACTACTTTTGGGTGTTGTCCTCATGGAATGGATTGAAAGCTCTCAGAAGTGTTGCATCTGAGGGTGCCAATATGCCTTCCGCAAGCTTTGTTTGCTCTATCGTCCGCCTCCTTATTTAGATTACAGAGGATATGATAGAACTGAATTTCTTCAAATTTCTGAAGAATGAGCCTGTTACGAAAGATAACTTGCTGCAGAATGGTGTTAGGTGAGTTCCGTTGATGGATCATTAAGCGAATGGTAATTGAGGAGTCCCCAAATACCTTAGCTCTTTTGATTCCCAGATTGCTCAATTGGATGAGGACTTGATACAAAGCCAAGGCCTCAGCGTTGTTGTTAGTTCTCTTACCTAAACTCCATTCATAGATGAGAATATGCTCCCCATTTTCATCAAGGATAAGACCCCCTGCTCCAGCTTGACCTGGATTTGATTTGGAGGCTCTGTCGAAGAAGAGAGAATGGCAATTGTTCCGCTATGTCCAAATCTTAAATTCTTGCTCTGGAAGTCTAATTTCCCAAGCTCTGTTCTGTTTTTGGTTCATGCTGCCTTTCATTAAATTACCTTGGATTTGGTGTTGCCTTTCCAAAATATAGCTGATAATGTTTCGTTCCTCCACTGTGAATTCTGTTGCTTGGATTTTCCCTGTGGTGTTTATTGCGATTGCTTCTTGGGCCAGGCTTTTCGCTTTACTGCATGTGATTCATGCATTTGGGTTTTTATCTTGAATTTTTTTTTTTTTTTTTTTTTTTTTTGGATAGTCAAATTCGCCACAGCAGAGTATGAGGGAGAGTGTCCCAGACTCTTTCCGCCAAACTGCTCCTTTTTTCTCTCCAAGGGCAGCTTTTCTTCCAAATGTAAATTGTCTCGGCTATGCTATGCTGAGGATTCCAATTTATGTTTCCAAGGGAGGATAGCTGTCTCCAGCATTCGCTGGCAAATGGACACTCTACAAATAAATGATGCATTGTTTCTTCAGCGTTGCAGCAGTTGGGACATCTTGAAGGGCCATTGGTTCCTCTTTTACTTAAGTTCTCTGTTGTAAGGATTTTGCCTTTTAAGAGGAGCCATATAAATTTTTTTATATTTGGAAGAGCTTCTGATCTCCATGTAATTTTCCAGTGATTCCACAGGGGCATCTGGAAAGTGTTGTTGCAGATATAATGATGGCCTGATTTTATAGTATATATAGATCCTGAGGGGTCCCAGCGGAGGTTGTCGACTCCATATTTTTTAATTGGTGCTCTGTTATGGAGATGCTTCTTAAGGGAGTTGAGGTTGGCTTCTAGAGCTGCCGGGATATTAGGGAAGGTCCAGCTCGTCCATGCATGAGAGCATGGATCCCATTTAGAGATTTGATCCAGATTGTGAAGGCCTCTGCTGTTAAGGAAGATGATGATGGGAACGACATCCTCAATCGTGATCAAAGGAGGGAGTCCCATGATCCTATCTGAAGCAAAGTTGATGCTTCCCCCCCCAGGGACCTTCGAAGAGTTTTGCTTGAGGATATGAAGGGCTTTCTTGCATAGACTCCAGATTTTGGAGGATTCTTTGTTAGGTATATTGGCATCAAGAAGCTTTTTTCTGCGAGAGTTGAGGTATTTGGTCTCCATAACCTATTTCCACCAAGCTGCGGGTCCAGTAATTAACCTCCAAACCATTTTCACTCTGAAGGCAAGGTTGAGGATTTTTGGGGCTCTGATTCCTAGGCCCCCTCTGTCTTGAGATTGGATAACATTTTTCCAATTTGCCAAGTTGATCCTGCTCTTTTCTTTCTTCCCCCTTGCCAAAGAAAATGTCGAAGGGCGACTTCCAATTTATGATGGAAAGTGGCAGGAGCCTGATAAAGAGTAAAACGATAAAGAGGGAGAGAAATTATACCTGATTTGAGAAGG
This sequence comes from Pinus taeda, assembly GCA_000404065.3. Classification (NCBI taxonomy): domain Eukaryota; kingdom Viridiplantae; phylum Streptophyta; class Pinopsida; order Pinales; family Pinaceae; genus Pinus; species Pinus taeda. The sequence goes on along the minus strand of APFE031704208.1, from coordinate 33,484 downwards.
ATGAGTCTGCCTGCCGGATTGAGCCAGAGTGTCCCCCACTGCTGTATTTTCCTTTTTACTTTGTCAATGATCTCATTCCAGGTCTCCGCCTTCAAAGGTCCCAGGCTCACAGGCATGCCTAAGTAAGAAAAGTGTTCCCATTTCATTTTATATGTGACACCAAATATGTTGGCTATGTTGTGGGCCACTTGGTTGGTTATATTCCAACCATAGACACAGCTTTTTTGAAAATTTACAGCCCCTCCTGAGCAGTCCATATATTGGTCAAGTAGGGTCTTAAATCGCCTTGCAATAGTGGTCGATGCTCCCCCAATCAAAAGAGTATCATCTGCGAATTGAGAATGATTGATGTTCTTGACTCCGTTTCCATATTTTATTCCGGTTATGAGACCCACCCTTTTGTTGTGATCCAAGACTTTACTAAAGGATTTTGCCATGAGAATGAAGAGATAAGGGGATAGAGGGCAGCCTTGTCTAAGGCCCCTGGAGGATTGGAAGGCTTCACAAGGGCGACCATTTATCAGGGGGGAGATCCAAGGTCCAGAAATACAGGCAGCAATGGTATTGATAGAGGAAGAGTCAAAGCCCATCTTTTTTAGGACAACGAATAAGAAGGAGTGTCTTACTCGATCCAAGGCATTTGCTAAATCGAGTTTTAGCACGAATCCTTTCTCCTGCCTGGAGAGGCTTGAATGGATGGCTTCTTGAACCAAAATTATGGAGTCATGAATCTGTCTATTGGATATAAATCCACCTTGGTTTTCAGATATCAGAGTTGGAAGAAAAGGCTTGAGTCTCATGGCTAAAAATTTTGTAAAGATTTTGTAAGAGGAGTTGCAGAGGGATATTGGCCGAAATCTGGAGAAGGAGGTGGGCCTATTCTCTTTGGGTATGAGTGCAAGGAAGGTGGAGTTGGTGAATCCTCCCATTTTCCCTTTTTTTTGCACCCCTTTGAGCATTTTTGTTAAATCTTTCTTGATCAGATTCCAGAACTCCCTATAGAAGCAAATGGGAAATCCGTCAGGCCCAGGTGCCTTGTCTGGTTGCAGAGTCCAGATTGTTCTTTTGATCTCCTCTTCATCAATTTCACGGTTTAGCATGTCATTCAGCTCCTTGGTAACACCCTTAGGTAGATATTGAAGCAAATCAGAGTAATCTTCCACTCCTTGGGTTTCAGTAAGAAGATCCCTGTAACGGGTGGAGGCCGCCTTCTTTATGTCCTCTTGATTGCTATACCTGTTTCCTTCATTATCGATGATTGAGTTGACATTATTCCTTATCTTACGAGCAGTGGCTTGTTTGTGGAAATAGGCTGTGTTTTTGTCTCCTCCCTGCAACCATAATTGCTTGGATTTGGTCCTCCACTTAATTTCTTCCTCTCTGTTGACATACATAAGCTGCTCCTGCAAAGCGTTCTCCTGATTTTTGTATTGTTGGGAGAGGCCGTGTTCCTCTATCTGAGTTTGCACCTCTTCTAAAGCTTTCTTGACTTTCTTTTTTGTCTCCTCTGGTTCCTAGAAGCTGTCTCTGGCCCAATCTTTAAGTGCTCTCTTGACATTCTTGATTTTAGTCTCCCAAATATAACTTGGCGACCCCTCTATATGCTGTCTCCATGCCATTTCGACAATCGCTCTGAATGTAGAGTTTCAGGTCCATAACGGGCTGAATTTAAAGGGGGTCGATCCAAGAGGTCGGTGAGACTCCAGCGTTAGAGAGACAGGGTAATGGTCGGAGGCAGAGATGCTGATAATGTTGGTGTATCCTACAGCAAAGGTAAAGAGGAAAGAGATGTTTACCAGAAATCTGTCCAGGCACTCCATGATGTTTCCAGCTCCCATGCTTCAGTTGCTCCAAGTATATCTGCAATTTTTTGGAATTATATCCACCAACTCATTCTCCTGTATTATTGCTTCCAACTGATTTCTAAAAGGGTCATGAATAAAGTTTCCTCCTCTTTTCTCATTAGCATGCAAGATCAGATTGAAGCCTCCGGCAATTATAAGATTTGTGGTGCTTTCGCTTTCAATGCCTTCCTTCAAATTGTCCCAACAGGTTTCCTTTTCTCTATAGAGATTGGGAACATATACATTGTATATGATTACACTCCTATCCCCCGTTCTGCTGTCAAGTTTGGTTCTGATCCAATTTTGGTTGATGATAGCTGAGTCACAAATCCATCTATGGCTGTCCCAAATGGTAACTATCCCTCCAAAGGCTCCTCTGAAGTTGTTGATGATTCCTAAGTAATGCTTCTGGTGGTCAATAATCTTTTTCATTTCTTACTGATCTTGTTTTGTCTCTTGGACCAACATTATTTCAGGTTTCTCATTGTGAAGAAGATCTCTCAGGGCTGCTATTTTAGAGGGGTGCCCTAAACCCCTATTATTCCATGAAAGAACTTTCATCATGATGCATTAGGCGTGCGGAGAGGTGCTCGCCTCTCAGGGTCTTTCCCTGTTGCTTCTTTCTCGTGGTGTCCAATAATGAAGGATTCCATTGGAGTTTGAAAGCCCATTGCTATGTCCTTCTGGGAATTTTCATCTCTATGCTGCTTGGCCGATTTCCTACCTGGACCTGGTTTCTTCTGAACATCACTTGTGGTTCCATGCTCTTTGGAGGAGCTTCTAGTAGATCTGGAAGGAGGGGCCTCAAGGGAGGGCTGGGAAGAGGTTAATGGGAGTTGAGGGGGTTCGGGTGGCTCCGAAGAGGGAGTTTCGGGCAGAGGATCTTTCGTGGATAAGATGAGAAAAGGATTGGAGGAGGAAGGGATTGGCAGATCTTGGGAGAGGCCAGAAGGGAGGGGAGGGGGGGAAGGAGGACGTTGGGTGGAAGATCCAGGGATGTCAGCATTTGGTACAGGTTTAGAAGGGGGATTAGATTTCTTTTTTTTAACAGGCTCCCAATGTCCATCTTGCTCTTCATTCTCAATATTAGTAATCTTAGTGCATCTATTTGCAAAGTGCCCATATTCATGACATACCTTACATTTGAATGGGATCTGCTCGTAGTCCAGCTGTTGAATGTGACTCCAGTCATCCACTTTTAACTTGATAGCTTCAGGTAGTCCTTTCCCTAGATCCACCTCAACACATATCCTTGCACAGGCCTGCATATTGTCCTTGGGTTCGCTTCTATCAATGTATTTTCCTACCGCATTTCCTATTGCCTTGACCGATTCGTCCCCCCAACAATGCAGCGGAAGGTGGGGAAGGCGAACCCAGACTGGAACAGCATTGGGGATATCCAACTCCAGATCAAAGTCTGGTGTCCATTTATTGAGGTAAAGGCCTCGTGAATCCATGAAGTAAGGTCCGTTTCTGAAGATTAGATCCTTGTCTGCTTTGGATTCAAAATGGAATGTGTAATAGCCTTTCCCACAAAATCTTATTGATATTTTTCCGGGGATCTTATCAGACTAGTTGCGTTCAACCCATCTTTGCACAGTTCTTGGAGATGGCCATAATCCAGTAAATTGTCCAATAAGTCCTTTCTCGGCCAGAGAGAGAGAGCTACCATGCGAGGAAGAGTTGGTGGCAGCTGAACTTCCTGAAGAATGTCAAGTTTCTTTACAAATTTCGAAGTTGCAGGTTTAGGGCGCAGAGGAGGAAGAGATTTTACCAGATCTGAGAAAGCTTTCTCAGAGTCCCCTTGGGAAGAGTCCGGATGGGCCATGGCTGGGGCCAAAGCCCAGAGCGCTGCAGTTCAGTCCTCAGAGCAAGGCTGAGGGATCACGCGCAGGTCGGCCGCGCTGCTCCAGGCTCCCGCTCGATTATCTCGTTCATTATTTTTAAAGCATCTCAATTTGAGAACAACCATCTTTTATTTTTTATTAATATATACAATTTTGCATAATTAAATTTATAAAATATGTTTTTAATTATAATTAATAATAAAGACAATGAATTCTCACAATAATAAAACAATTATAAAATGTTGCATTTGTTGAATGTGGCAAAAATTAAAAATGTGATTAAATTATTATTATATTATAATTATTAAAATATATTTTAATTTCATTATTAATTATCTTAAATTGAAAATATGGAGAATAGTTATATTTCGTGACAATGGAAATAATAAAAAAATGAAAAGAAAAAATCAAAATAAAAAGGAAATAAACCTAAAAAAAATCAGTAGCTAACAAAATTGGAAGTTTTTGAAACATTTTCAGTAGAAATCACAAAATCACATTAAGAAATTTGGTCTACTAGTTTGTTTCGAACTAACTAGTGTGGTTCATTATCAGGACAAGATGAATAATATTTTGGTTATAGAGATACAAATCTTTCTAATGGCTATAAGGAAAAGAAACAACTACTTTTGATTGGGTAAAAAATAAGAAATATTGATATTATTATCATTTAGTCTTGAACTAATTAAAATATTGATAAATATATATTTTATTTTAACCTTAAAACTAATTATTAAAAAAATTATCTTTTAGTTATTAATTTAAATAATAAAATATATATAAGAATAAAATTAAATTCTAGAAAATTAATTTTGACTGATTAAAATATAAATAAATAAGGATTATACCTCCAACTGAGGTTAGGGATAATGGGAATATTAACCTTAAAATAATTGAGCTAAAAATAATCTCCTAAGTCAAAAGAGGAATATAATTTCATTATTATTAATTATTGTATTTTTTAAGCCCGTAATATATTATATATTATAATTTTCTTATATAATTAATTTATTAAAATATGTTTTTAATATAATAATAAGTCACTTTAAATTGAAATGTTGTGAAAATTAGGGAATTTGTAAAATAGAAATAATAGCAAAAAAGAAAGAAAAATAAATAAAAAGGAAATTAAATTAAACAAAAATTAGTAAACTAATATAAATGGCAAGTTACTAATACCCATTAATAAGATCTCAACCAATCACCTTACAAATAAATAAATTCAATAATAAAAAATTAAATTCCTAATATTAAACTATGGATAAGTGTCATAAATTTTTGATAAAAATAAATTAATACCAAGTCAAAAACAAAAATATATTGTAACATATAAATATAATATAAAAAATGAAACATAACTTTATATTTATTTATTTTTTTCAGTGGAAAAAAGTCGTAATTTCCTTTATTAATAAGAAAATTACATTTTGGCCTATCAAAACAAAAATGTTTCTGGAGTACTCCACACAATGGAGGAATTGTTCAAAAAAGCGTTTATATGTTGTTGTTCTCTTCGCCGAGAGACTAGTTCTGAGATAAAACAAGTAAAATTATATATAAATATTTACATATGATCATTAAATTAAAAATTGTTCTATGAACGGCCTGTGATAGTGCTGATATGTATTGTTGTCCCTTTCCTCCTGTATCAACCAAGTAACATCATCCCTGAGCGATGCTTATTTGGATAGGTGGTCGGCAATTAAGTTGCGCTCCCTGTAAATGTGTTGACAAGTAAAGGAGTGAAAATTTTAGATGAGTCTAAGAGCTTCGTCCAAAATTTGCCTTAATGAATATGCATTACATTGAGATTTTTTGTTTAACCAGTTACAAACTATTTTAGAATCACCAAATAGTTGTAGGTTCAAACATTGTTTGTTCAATGCAAAATGTATGAGGTTTTTGGCTGCTAAAAGCTCAACATAGTTATTAGTTCCTCTGCCCAGTCCCATTTGAATTTTGAAGGAGTGGGTTTCAGATAAGTGTAGTATTGCACCCCCTCCACATCCTATCTCCTATGTCGATCCATCAAAGTAAGCCCATGGCTAAGAGGTGTTGATGGTTTCCGAAGTTAGGATCCTATGGGTCGGTTGTGTGCCCTCATCAGGGATAGAATTGTAGTTGGCTAAGATTCTGGTCAATATAGAGGGCCAGTATGGGTCCTTCTGCTGAAAAATGATTCGATTTCTGGTTATCCAAATAGCCCAACATATGAGAAGAGGGATGTTCCTCTCCTTGCTAGAAGCTTCCGTCCACTAGCTTTTCTAGGCGTATGCTATGTTATTTCCATGCCATTGGTATGTAATAGTAAGTGACATAAGAAGGTTGTTCCAAAGCTCTTGTGTACTGGGGCAATTTAGGAAGAGATGATTTGTATCTTCACTGCAGTTCTTACAGAGGTAACACCAAAAAGGGCCTAAGTAAGATCATTTCATTAGATTTGCATTGATCGAGATCTTGTTGCGCTATATAGACAATATGAGAAGCCTCATTCTGGGGGCGACCTTTAACTTCCACATAAATTTCCACCACGGCTCAGTAATTGGTGGCTTATAGGGTTCCATCAGCACCTAATATCTTATCTTGGGTGTATATGTGCCGTGTTTGGTGGAAGCCCAAAATGTTTGTCTTCCCCTTCTGTAATTCTTATGTGGGCCTAAGTTAATGCATTTATGAAATCTCGCCACCCCTGTTGCCAACACAATGGTATGTTAAGATGGGGTCCTGATTTTCAGGCTTGTTGTAGTGGAGTGGAATGAGCGTCATCAACGATATGGCAGATATGTGTGATGCCTTGCTCAGTGAGATATGTTCTTGGCTCCCCAGATAACCTATGAGCATTGCCACACCCAACCTAGGGGTCTACGCCTAAGCGCACCTATGCTCTAGACCAGATTCTCCATGTCAGTCCGTTTCGGATGAGTTCCTTGGTATTTATTACAGCCTTCCAAATGATGGATATGTTAGCAGAGTTCCTGTGATTCTGTCTAATCCAGTCGATGGTATTGGAAAGGGTTATGTACTTGGAGACAGCCACCTTTGTCCATAAACTGTGATTATTAAGTAATTTCCATCATAACTTCACTGTCAAGGCTTTGGAGAATATGTCTAATCTCTTGATCACCCAGCCTCCCCATCGCTTTGGTAGAGAAAGAGATTCCCAATTTTCCCATGCAAATATTCTCTCGTGCTGCTTCCCCTTCCATAGGAAGCGATAGCAGATATTTTGCAGACAGGCCAGAACGCCTCTAGGAATCCATGCCAACGACATCCAGTATACCAGTGTTGCTTCCAGTACAGCCTTGATTAGAAACAACCTCCCTGCTCTGGACAGGTATTTATGATACCAGATTTTTAGTCACTTCTCTACCTTGGTTATAATCTATGTCCAATTTGCAATTTTTTACCCATGTGGTTTTAACCTGTAGTCAAGATACTTCAGACCTTCTTCAAGTGGTAGAACAACAAAGGCAAATCTCCTGAGTGCAAATTGTATTTCATATTGGGAGCATCATGTAACAGTGATAATGGATTTTGCCTCATTCAGCACCATACCCATAGCTTTTAGGAAAGTACCCAAGGCATAATGGAAAGATGTGAGATCGCCTATACCTCCATGAGGGAATACAAGCACATCGTCAACAAACAACAAATGGGTCAATGTGCAGGTGTCAGTGATTTTGATTCCCCTAACTCACCCTTGCCTGTGTTCCTCTCCAAGAATTCTACTGAGACCCGCCATTATGAGTAGGAAGAGTAGGGGGGATAGGGGGCATCCTTGCCTCAACCCTCGTTCCGCATGGAAAAAGGGGATGTCGAACCATTTACAAGCACACTATAAGATACATTAGTGATGCAACACATGATCCACTTGATGAAGGTATAGGAAAAGCCTAGATGGGTTAACAGGGTTCAGATGTATAGCCAGTTAACTCTGTCAAAGGCTTTGGATAGGTCTATTTTCAAGATCATTCCTTTGCGTTTTTTGGTCTGTACAGAGTGAAGGAGTTCCTGAGCAGTGCCAACAGCCTCATGTATCTATCTGTTCTGTAAAAAAGCAAATTGCTCAAGGGAGATGTGCAAAGATAGGACTGGCTTTAGGTGATTGGCAATGATTTTTGCAATGATCTTGTAGATGCAGTTACATAAAGAAATAGGCCTAAATTTGTCATAGGTCGAGGGCTTATCAACTTTAGGAATGAGAGCTATGAATGTGGAGTTGAGGCCTTCCCACATCCTTCCCTTTCTACGGCATTCTTCTATGAGTCTTAGGAGATCCAGCCCTAGAATGTTGAAAAAGGAAGTGTAATATTCTACTGTCCATCCATCCGGTCCTGGGCTCTCATCCTTCTTAAGCCACTTGAGGGTTGCTTTGAGCTCATCAAGGGTTACTTCTTTAGTAAGTTCTTGTCTGGCCTCCTCATCAACAAATATGGGGAAAGACTGTGTTATACACATTACTTTAGCCATAGTAGTTATGGGAGGTTCCTTGAAGATGTCTTTAAAATGTGTATTTTCCAGAGCTACCAAATCACGGAAGGATTGCATGGATTGTCCTTGTCCGTTTTTGAGCTCCCATATTGTGTCGATCACCTTCCTCCCATTTGCATATTTATGGTAAAATTTGGTGTTGTCATCTCCTTCCCTGACCCAGATTGCATAGCTTCGTAGTCTCCAGCTCTCTTCTCCGTCCTTCAAAATTTGTGTCCTTCTTTGCAGAAGAGAGGCCATTTTGTCTTTATGTTCTTGAGAGTCAATGATTCCTCTTGTTCCCTCCTCAAAGGTAAGGGTTGCCTCCTTTGTTGTTCTAAGAAAATGCTCTTCCTGTTCTCTTTTCCTATGTGCCCATTCTTTTGAGAGGGATTTCAATTCCTTCATGTTGCGAGCAAACCCCTCCGCTATGTTTCCCTCAGTGCCAACTGGGTGGGTCTTCCAGAAATCAACCACCATCCTCATACAATCAGTGTCCTTTAGCCAAGTAGAATTAAATTGAAAGGGAGCCTTGGGCTTTTGAATGGCATCTTGTATCTCTAGGTAGATGGATTTGTGATCTGATAAGCCACCCGAGCCAACACATTGTCTAATGCGGGTGCCACTGTTGGCCAGAGTTTATTTAATGAGGAATTTGTCAAGCCTCCTAGCCAGGCTAGCCTCACCTATTCTGTTGTTCCTCCAGGTGGGTTGTATTTTAGCAAAAGGGATGTCTATAAGGTTATGATCCTTCAATAGATTCTCAAAAAAGACTAACAAAGTATCCAATTGTGCTTGTTGACCCCATGACTCCGCAAACCCTATAGAGAAATTCAGATCCCCTCCCAGGATTATGTTATCTTGCTATAGAATAGATGAGCTTAGAAGTTTCCTCCAGTATTCGGCCCTGTCTTGGTAGGGGCCATATACATTAATAATTCTGAAGCTGGCTTCTATGGAAGATGAGAAAATATCGGCTCCCAAGTAGCCAATACCCCCCCAAATGCTAAGCAATTTGATGGAGTGGGTACAAATGCCTAGGGAAACTCCTCTAGATTGGCCTGTTGCATCAAGCGAGTGAAAGGACAAACCCAGGAACCAAGATTCTAGGAGGGGAGTGATGGAGCAGGCAGGTCCTAGGGTTTCTTGAAGAAAGATGATGTCGACAACTTCCATTAAGCACCTCAAGGCTAGTTTTTTCCTGGGACTAGCCATCCGATCGCAGTTATAAGAGAGCATCTTCATGGAGGGGGAATATTTAGGGTTTTCTCTGCTCTAAGAACCCAGTCAATTGTTTTTTGTTTGCTCGAGGCAATCTCCTCCCCTACCTAATGTTTGGCTCTGGTGAGTGAGGAGGGGCAACCCCGAGTAGGTTTGGGTGATGAGGGGGTGGAGTCGACATCAAAACCTACAATGTCGAGGTCATGTGATTGAAGCCTTGAGCAAAGAGGATATCTGTGATCGGGGTAGGTAGAATGAGTGGAGTGCAGGAGTGGAGGGACCTCAAGGATGGAAGGTTGAGGTATGGTGTAAATGTGGGGGGGGGGAGCGCGTTGGAGTACAGCTGGTTGTTGGGGATCTGCCGGGGGGGTTCCCGGAGAAGGTTGGGGAGCCTCGAGCCTGGCAAACCTAAAAGCAAACCAGCCGCTTACAAAATTCTGAACAGTGGGGAGGTCTGCCAAGTGATGCCCCCAAACCTCAGAGGTCCATGATTTTAGGCGGGCCGCAAAGTAGTTTCGTCCGCGAATCCTTCCAACCAAAACCTATCAGCAATGTCCACGGTTTTCGCAAGCTGAATGTCTTCCTCGAGCCGCAAAATGATGTCTTCTACTTTAGATCTAAAGCACCTGGATTTCTTGCGGGGCCTCACTTCCACAGTTGAGTCCTCCTTTGGATCGAATCTATCCCAAAGGCCGAAGGGTCCTCAAGTGGAGGGGAAAGTACAGATGGGAGGGCGTCTGATAAGGGAGGGATGTTCATGAAACTTATAGGGGGAGGGACGGGGAGATGCGGCAAGGACAGAGGCACCGAGGTTGTAAAGGTTGACGAGCTGGGCAAGTTGAAAGTGTGACCGGAGGATGAAGGGATGTGGGTAAGACCTGCACAAGTCTACTTAGGGTTAGGGTTAAGGCAAGTGGAGATAAACCCTAACGAGGACGGCGACGGTGGGGGAGTGGAGAGGGACGGCTAGGTCGGGGGATCGTTTGGCAGAATCATTGGGTTGCTTGAAGGCCCCGAAAACAAAGGTAATTCGGCAATGGCCTCATTCAACTCGTAGCTAAACAAAACCAGGTCTTCCTTGGATGAGTGTGGGGTCATCCAGATAGAGCCCTCCACTAGCGGGTCCTCTGAGTAATCAACAAGATCGAGGTTCATAGCTGTCGAGGGGCACAAAACGCCAATTGCCTTTGAGTAACTACCAAGATAGCTATAGGAGGAATGATCGTAGGTGACCCAAGCCTAGGCGATGGGCGTGGAGCAAAATGGTAAAAAACAATACAGTAAAATGTAAAAACCCTTTCTTAAATGATAATACCAAGGCTATGGTAAAGAAATAGCCCCAGACCAGGTAGTCTACGTGTATCTACACTATTCTTCCATCTATAGCGCTGTACTACATACACGAAGGGTCATCTTTATTCTCCATCACGCGTCGTCTTCCTTTTCTCACATAACTTTATATTTTATTCAATAACAAATTTAATATATAATAATCCAAGTCAATCTATTTTATTTGACTTTTCTCCTAGATATATTTCTACACTTTCCATATTTTCGTATGGATTATAAGCAAACGGATTATAAGAAAGCGGAAATTGAAACTTTAATTAAAAATATGAGAGTAATGGTGTAACCCTATAACTCATTTCTAATTAATAATTGTTTTTATCTTTAATTTGTATGGAAAAGAAATTTATTTATATATCTATTTTTCAACTAGAATGACAAGGATAGAGAATTTCATGGAATTTTATAAAAGTAGGAAGTATTTTAAATTAAATAAATTAATTTGAGGGTGTCAAGCACAATTATGTAGGCATAAATGTGTTTTAGGTTAAATACACTAATATCATGTAGAATGTTGTGTGGTAATGTTAAGGCGAGATCAAGTACACATGGATACTATGTGATAATATAAGGGTGACATGGCCAAGGTGACATGGCTTGTGTGGACTTTATTCTCTAACAAGTTTCAGTGGTTTTGCACCATATGGAATGTAGGTTAGAACTCTCTTAAATTGGGAAAAACATTTTAATTAGCCAATGTACATAGAGATTGGTATCACCTCCTCACCCATGGATTTTGTTTTAAATTCCTTGCCAGTTAATGAGGCAAATCTATGCACGATTGAGATCGATTAGGGAAGGGGGTATTTGTGGTTGATGTTTAATGAGCAAGGGTGGTGATGTTGGGATTAGCACAAATCCACCCATCTTTGATACTAATTATAGGGCACCCATTCCCCAAATACAAAACCACCATTAGGGGGGGGGGTTTGAGTTATCAATTGTTTGGTTGAGGCAAATTTATACCCTAGTGTAGTGCAAAATAGGGAAGATTACTCTATGATAGGTAAGCAGTTGCAGCAGTTCCACAAGGGCTAGGAAAGGGTCATGTGGGTGCCATGTGGAAATCCACAGACCAACGTGAACCCCTCTTATTGGAAAACTTCAATCAGGAATAAACTTTGATCCAGGACTTGGGTTGAGTTAAATTTTATACTATCAAAAAGCTTTGAAGATTTGATCACAATTGTGGTATCATAATTAATTTTTGTAAAGTTTGTAAAGTGAGGTTTTGGTAACACCATCTTCATAACAAAATTTGAAGGTTGGGTTAAAGCAAACAAGTAACACCTCCCACAGCCCTAGAAAAGCCAATGCCATGGTAGGTACTATTACTATTAATACATTGAGGATTGATAATAGCAATAGATTTTGTTCTACAAAGTTTGATAACTTTTGTAAGTAGAATCGAATTGAAAGACATAACACAACTCTATATACCCCTGAGTTCAAAAATAATTGCAAAACAAATGAATGTTGATGGTGAGTGCTAGGTGTATCCTTAGTGGAGTTATCCTAGAGAATAAGTTATGGAGAGAATCATTGCTTCTACATGTTAATTGATTAATAGATCTTCTTCACAACTCTTGTGGATATGACCCCTGTATAGGATTGTATGGGAAGTAAATCCTCACTTTAGAATATTCATGTTTTTTATTGAGCCATTTACTCATGCGCCTAAGGAGAATCAATATAAGTTGAATAACATGGTAGTGAAATGTACCTTCATTAACTATGGTGTTGGTGTGAAACGGTACAATATTTTGGATCCTATATTTAAAATTAAAAAGAAAAAAAAAATCTATGGAAAAAAATGTTTTTTTTGAGAAGTTAATTTTTTCTCACATAGTGGTGTAGCTAGAAGAGGATGAGGAGCCAGTGGTTTAGTTTCCGCCATAAACTGAGAAAAATAAACTAAAAGAATGAGAAGTTCATGATGAACCTAATGGAGAGGAGGGCTCAGGGAGTTTTGAAAAGGAGGAAGAAACTCCACCTCAAACTTTAAGTCACTCCACTTGGCAATGAAGGAAACCATATAGGTATAATTATAGTATTTCTAATTTTAACTGTAATTTTTCTTCATCTACTAACATAAATGTTCCTAGAATAGTGAAAAAGGCAATTTATATGGAAGATAAGGAGTCCCAAAGATTGGTCATGGAGAAGAGATTGGTTGCATTTAGAAATATTGATACATGAAACTTGGTCTTATTCATAATGGAAAAAAACAAATTATATTTAAATAGATGTTTAAAAAGAAGATTAGTTTAGATGGTAATGCTGAAAAGCATAAGGGAAGGTTGGTTGCAAAATGATATTCCCATGTTTGTGCGATAGATTTGGTAAAATATTTTCTCCAATTGCTAAGTTAACATCGATTAGGTTCCTGTGATCTATAGTAGTATCTCTCGATCTGGAGATAGAACATATGAATGTGGATATTGCATTCCTACATGATGAATTGAAGGAGAATATCTAAATGACATAGCTAGAGGACTACATTGGAAAAGGTAAGTATTCACTAGTTTGCAAGTTTAAAAATGTATTTAAATGGTTTCAAATAGTCTCGCAAAACGTGATACCAAAAAATTGATTTTTTTGAGTCTGCATTAGGATTTTTGAGATCCAAATTAGATCAATATGTGTATTACAAAGAAGATGGTGATTATTTTCTTGTTGGCACTCTATATGTAGATGATAAGTTATTCCTTGGTAATAGTAAGGATGTGAATTATAATTTGAAGTCTTATCTTTCGACACAAACTGATACAAAGAACTTCAGGGATACCAAATATATCTTAGGGATGGAGATTGTATGAGAGAGATGTACCCCAAGATTTGTACTTGGTCTTTTAAAAAAGTTATGGTCTAAAGTGTCTTAGGGAAAACATTTTAGTAGAAATTTCAATATCACTTATTTGAAACTGATTCTATAACATTTACAAACCATAACTTCCATTGGGCATATCTCCAAAAGTACAACAAACTAGAATCCAAATTTTGACCGATGTATTTCAATATCTCTCCTCAGTAATTTCTAAATTTAATGGTAGAAAAAAAGTTATAGCAAAAATTTCATGATAACTCATTTGGACAAGAAAAACCATAAATTTGTATGCGCTGATATGAAATGTCATGAACCATGCACCTTAAAAATGATATGAAGTCAATGAATACAATCGACTTCAAGGGTGAGGCCTCATTTTACAATGAATACAATACAAGACAAGATATGATGATCATAAGACTAGATATCATTAGTATATATATAGGAGACAAAGGGTACAGTGATAATGAAAGGGTACAAGAGAGTCCTACAGAATAATATAACAATATAAATGTAACAATTCCATCTCTAAAGCTTAATAAGGGTTTTTGGTGTTAACTTGTAAGCTTAACAAAGTCTATAAGCCTCATGTACCCTAGTAGTTAGCTTGTAGTGTGATAAAATTTTCCTTATACCTTGCAAACTACATAGAATAGAGAATATTTGCAACAATTTCATTAAGTAAAAAACCATCGTAATGTTAAACTAAACTAGATAATCAGTATAACATAGAATACTTGCAATAAGCTAAGAAATACTTTCAACAAAGTGATAGGGAATAACCAATTTATACTTTCTAGTATGCTAGAATGATAAATCATAAATTGTTTATGATTTTACTGTACCTATATATTGAGGACAAAGAAATTAATATTGATGTAAGTTTTATCTTTACTATTATGATTCTCATTCCGAAATTTCCCCAACATTAAGCTACTACTCAATACTTTTGTTGAAAGGACACAAACTCAATATTATACCATTTTAGGTATAAATCAATATTATACTATTTTAGTGGTTGAATATTGAAACTAGACAAGCTCAATATTATACCATTTTAGTAGTTGAATAATAAAATATCATGTGATTAATGATTTGATTCTTGCAAAGAAAGAGAATGCAAGAAAACATGGCAAGCCATATTTCCATGCTATCAGGTCATAAATGAACGGCAGGTGTATATGCCCATCGTTCAATTTTGCTAAGGCCGAAATTGAACGGTGGACATATACACTCGCCGTTCATTTATAACACGATAACATGGGATTTATTGACCGCTAGAAAACACTATTAGTTGTGATATGACCCATATCAGAAAAACAATAAATGTTCTTTTAAATTTAGAGTCGTTGAAAGCCACCCTCCCCAAACAACTTTCCACGCACCTCTCCCCAACTCGATCCACGATCACTTCATGGCTTTTCACACTTATCACGACGACAGATTTTTCACGATTCACTGAACTTCAACAACAGGAATTTTGGAGTCCTTATCATAGAAATATTTGGGTAAATTCATTTTCATTTGAGATATATTAATGTGAGAAAAAATTAATAAAATATTAAAGTTTATTAAAAATAGTTTTTAATTAAAAATACAATATATTTATAACTTTATAAAATATTATGAAATTTATATTACTTAAAAAACCATGAAGATTAGACAATATTCACTAAAAATAAATATATTTTTTTCTATATATCTAACACCCTAATAATATTAATAATAAAAAGTGACACATAACTTATGATAATAAAGTGAACCATAACTTATTCAACTACAAATATAATATATAATAATTCAAGTTAATCTATTTTATCCCCCTTCGCTTAGATATATTTCTTCACTTTTCATATGGTTATATGGATTATAAGGAAATGGAGATTAAACTTTAATTAAAAATATTGGATAAAAATGTGACTAGACCATTCTTTTTTAATGAATAATTGTTTTTGTTATTAATTTACATGTAAATTAAGTATATACATGGTAGAGAATCTCGTAAATTTAATAAAGTATATTGAAATAATAATTTTATGATGTAAACGTCTAACTACTTAATAATATTTAATATACCTAATAAACATAACTTATTTAATAAAAAAAATAAAAAGCAAGATTAATTAATTAATTAATAGTGAGAAAGTGAAAATAACTTTATATTATATAAAAAATTAACGCAATTTCATTATTTGAATACAATTAGTAATTCGGGTAATTTATTTATTCAAATTTTTTCTTAAATATATTTCTATATTTTCATATAAATAATAAAGAAATGAGATGGAGATTGAAATTTTAATTAAAAATATTAGAATAAAAATGTAACTTTCTAATTTTTTTCCCTTTTAAACGTTAAGAGAGATTAAATTTCTTGATATCTACGGTTAAGATTGATTAATATTAGATATTTTTTTAAGTGGCATGATAACAAAATTAATATTTTTAAATATTACAATTTTGACATGGAAATATTTATGTTATTAAACATTATTAATCACAAAATATTAATTAAAAAAAAATATTATAAACATGTTTGGAACGAGATTTATTTTGTGTTGGAATTGGTATTAGTTTTTTTTATATTAATAGTTATTTTCATTTATTTTGGATTTGCAATTAATATTTTTATTTTTATTAATTATTTTATTGGACATATGGAATATTTACACATTTCCCTACATTACAAATTGTAAAATGCGCCAATCGATACAATAACTGTATTTTATTCATCATTTACTGTTAAATAAAATTATTTTATAAAATATTTCAATTCTGATAATAAAAAATAAAGAGATTCATAAACATTCTAAGAATTATTTTAAGTTATTTTTTAAATTAAATGAATTAATTTTAATGTTTTTAAAATATATTGGTTTTTTTTTTAAAAAGATAAATTTTAAGATAAATAAATAAATAATATTAGCATCTAATTTTTTTTATTAAAACATCAATGACTTTTATATCAACAAAGAAGAATCATAATCACACATAAAATCTTGATGGTCAATGTTATCCCAAAAAAATCGAAAATTGAACATTTAATACAATATGATATAAGAAATGTTGAATCCTAAATTTTACATATATTAACACTTTCAATCATAATCACACAGAAAATCTTGAGCGCCAATGTTTTTCAGAACGAAAAAAAAGCATGATAAGTATTATATTGAGACAATATAAAGATAACAGATAGTACATCATAAAGATTTTAAAATGTGAATAGATCTAAATCAAAAAAACAATACTAGATGAGATGCCCATCCAGAGCGCAAGCGTTCTCAGTTGTTACACAGCTAACATATACAAGACTTTTAACATAGCACATAAGATTTTCTGAAGTATAAACTTGTTGCAGAGACATTTCAATCATTCATAAACCACACATATTCGAGGAGATTAAACAAAAGGACAAAATAACAGTGCATACCTGGAGAGTATCAAAAAGATAATTAAGAACCAGGGATGGAGAAATCTTGGATGGAGAAGGATTTCTCGCCAGATATTACCTTCATGTTCCAGGTACCTGTTTCTGATAGAAGACCTTCCTTTGATAAAATATCTGCTTTCTGGTTCTGGGATCTATAAATGTATTGAATGGAGCATCCTTTCACTACTCCCCATAGATACATGATTTTGTCCATCCAACCTGCAAGGTGTGGGTCTCTGATTTGGCATTTTCCCAGAACATGATCAACTATGATTTTGGAGTCCCCAAAGATTGTAACAAATTGAATATAAAAAAAGATGCAAAAGGCAAGAAGTCCCGCTAGATCCATTGCCTCAGCCATGTAGTTAGAGCCCTTTCCCCCATTCCATGAAATGAGATATTGAAGGTTCTCATCCATTATGATATGAAACCCGCAGCCACAAGAGTTTTGCTGAGCAGCACCATCAAAATATGCTCTCGGGACCCTTGAGTGATTATCTTCTTGCTCATTTCGATTGGTATTTTTCCGTTTGTGTTTCTTTGCATGCAAGGAATCATAGATGGATACAATATTTTGTAGAATTGTCGTAAAGGCTCTTTTCTGGCTTTGAAAATTATGTTGTTTCTCCACTTCCATGTGCACCAAAGAACTATGATAATTATTGGTCTCCATGCATCTTTCTACCCACTCCACCTTTCATAAACTTCTTGCGTGGATGCATGAGTCACAAGAGGGAAACCGAATAAAATTTCCAGTTCATGCCATAATTGTAGAAATTTTTGGCAGTGGAAGAACATGTGATAGTTGCTTTCCTCTGCTGCTTTGCACATTAAGCAAAAGCTCGGCCTGTGCCAATTACTTTTTTTTTTTTCAGATTTTCCCAAGACAGGTTTTTATTATGGAAGACCAACCATGAGAAATATGTTAATTTGGGGGGACATCCGGTCTTCCAGAAAATTGATGGAAAAATTGGGCTAGAATGCATGGTCTTTAATCCAATCAGGTTTGTGTAAATGTCCTTTACACAAACCTGAGCACTTGCATTTGGCACTTTCCAGATAAGAACATCTTCTAGCATAGAACGATGTACTCCACAGCTTCTCAAGCCATCTCTGATTATGTTCCATTGCCTTGCCAAAGACTCAGACATCCCCATATTGTCAGCCTCTTTCCAAAGAGGGATAGGACCCTGCCATGCTGCTATGAGTTTATCCCAGGTGAAAAAGCCTTTCCTATGGAAGAAATTTAGGAGTCTTTCAGGAAGAGTTATCTTCTCTCGACCGCACATGAAAGGGTCTATTCCAATGAGAATCTTGCTACCAGATTGGAAGTTCCATACCAAATTCCTTAGAAAATAATGCTCAATCTTGTGAAAGCTTAGCCATATAGCTGATCCATACATGGATCTGATTCTCCCTAATCTGTACCAGTGTGCAATATCTTTGTCGCCCATATATTTCTTCTTTATTGTGATTGATCTGATCCTCACCCTATGAGTGACCTCAGTTGAAGATTAAAGAAACAAAGGTATTACAGACTCATGTGTTGGTGTGTGTTCTGTGTGATTGAAACAATGGATCGATCAGATTGCTAATACACAGACATTTTGAATGGAAAGACAACAGAGAAATACAGTAAGCAATACTAGACACAAACAATTTTTTTAATAAGGAGTTCACCCTAGTCTCCAGGGCTACGTCTTTGGTCCAGCTTCAGTGGTGGCCTTGTTTTATTGTGTCTTTAAGCATAGAATTACAAATGCAATGACTCAATATTAGTTCTCCTTAAGAAAATTTTGCTTGGTAGGGTGGTTCTTGGATTCCCCAAGCCACTTGGAGTACACAGACTCTTATTCTTCCTACCCCCTCTGCAACTCTCAGTCTACAGTGGAAAGAGTCGACTGTGATGCTCAATCCGGATAGATTCCTCTATGGGAAGGCTTGATTCTTCAAGCTCTTTGGTGCTCGATGCCGCCTATGGGCAGTTCGGCCCTCTGTCTCCTCTACTTGGCTTTACTACTCTCTGTGCTCAGTCCTCCTCTCAGGGTTCACTGCTCACTATCTCTCTTGGTCACTTGGACTCTTCGATCTGAATCTCCCTTCCGATCTCCTCTCGTTTACTGTCTCTGCTCATGGCTTTAGCCATTCGACCTCTGCGTCTATCCGGTTCCTTTCCTCCCTGCGTCGATTTGCTTGTCGCCCGTGTGCTTGGAATTCCCTGTTCAGCATCAGCATAACGCTTAGGAAGTAGCCACGTATCTCCATCGGAACTGCGCCAGCCCGCTTGTCGATTCGTCGCTTTCTCCATCGTGGCGGATTCCAAATCCTCTTAGATCGCGGTTTAATCCTCTGTCAATTTCGCTCTATCTATCGGGTGCAATCTCAGTCGTCTGATCTGGGCTCCTCCAGATCCAACGTCATTTGCACGTCGAGCGTGGTTAACTTGCTCAACCGCTAACGTGCAATCGTGGCAGTTTTCCTCTCTCCTCCGCTGCCACGTGTCGATGGCTAATTGTAATCACTCCTCTTTCTCCAAACCCGCTTACCATTCACGGGTGTCCCGGGCAAACCGCCGGTTTTCGGTGTGGGTCCCACCTTTTTTTCTTCAGTGCCTTTTCCTTTTTCTGCCCGCGATTCATCGGTTCCTCCATGCGACCGGGTGCTGGAGGCTTTCCATTTTAGTCATTTTTGCAGGCGCATCGAAAACCAGCTCCTTTTCCCGATTCGGGGCTCCCAGGGGTTATTTTGGCCTCTTGCACAATCTCCATGGGCCTTGATCAGCCCGCTTTGACCGAGGTCCTCGTCGTTTTGCACCCGCTACCATGGCCACTGGTTCAGGGTGTTTTCGTCTGCTATTTGGATTCTTTAAGGATTTGTTCGACCTGTTTTAGTCACAGTTCTATAACAGTCATTTTATGGATCCAATTCGGATCACGGCCTCCCAACTGAAAAGCTTTTGGACCACCAAAAGTTGGCTTTCTTCAAGCATCGACTAAGTGAGGAAACTGTTGTCTCACTTGTCCAATCTCAATCCACTTTACACTGCTCGGCTTCGAACCTTTAAGCCCAATCTTGAGGTATTCCACCTGTCCATTGCGCGTTGTCCTCACCTTCCTGTCCAACACTTTTTCTTCCTGTAAATCATTAAGATATTCAGGTAGCAGGTCATCAATAGAAGGTAATTGACTTTGCTCTTTAGGGTCCTCAATCATTGAAGGTTCAAACAACCTCAAACAATCTGCATTTACGACTGAGTAGATGTGCATGTAAGCTGGTAGATCAAGGCAAAAAGCATTCTCACCAATCCTCTCAAGTATCTTCAAGGGTCCATACCTGATAGGTTTTAGCTTTTTACCTTCGCCTTGCATCCTGTCCTTGCTGTTGTACAACCAGACTTGGTCTCCAACTTGAGAACTATGCTCCATTCGATGCTTATCATCCCTAGCCTTGTACTTGGCCTGGCTCCTTTCCAGCTATTCCTGTACTGCCTGATGGATCTCCTGGATCTGTTCAATGAACCTAGTTGCCTTGTCCACATCACTGTGTCCATCAACCCTGGTATCTTTACCAAAGACAAAATCCAAGGGAGACCTTGGTATGAAACCAAAACAGGTCTCAAAAGGAGATCTCTGAGTAGAAGAGTGTTTGGCTCTATTGTAAGCATGTTGCACATAGCACAAGTGCTCATCCCAAAGCTTAGGATGTTTGCTGCAATATCCTCTCAGTAACTAAATCATGGTCCTGTTAACTACTTATGTCTGGCCATCTGTTTGTGGATGAAAAGCTATGCTTTTCTTTAATTTGGTGTCCATTAGTTCCCACAGACTCGACCAAAACTTCCCCATAAATCAAGTGTCTCGATCAGATATAATGGAAGTGGGTAATCCAAAACGAACCCATACATGTTCAAAGAACAATTTTGTAGTTTGTTCAGCTGTAATATGTTTACTACAGGGTATCAAAATACACATTTTGCTTAACCTATCTACAACAACATATACATAGTCATGACCTTTCCTAGATTTAGGCAATCCCCCAACAAAATCCATGGAAATGCTTTCCCAAGGGTGAGAAGGAACTGGCAAGGGAGTGTACAAGCCTAGTTTCCTGTTGCTGGGCTTACTTTTAGCACACATAGCACACCCCTTTACCTATCTAGAAACTGTCTCACTCATTCTTAGCCAATAGAAGAACCTTTGCAGTTGTGCAACTATTTTACTTACTCCAAATTGACCTTCCCTAATTATCTTTACTCTTTCAATTTGTGGAATCCAGAGTTTCCCACAATGATATAAGAGTCGGTCCTTCACATGATAGTCCAATTCTTCCACTTTTTTGCCTTGACTCAAAGTTTCATACACATCTTTAAAGTCCATATCTTGCGGATATTGTTCTATGTAGCTTTCATGCAGCACAGAATTATGCTTAAGGATGGTAGATGCATTTATAATGGATCTAGATAACATATCTGCAACCTTGTTATGTATGCCCTTTTTATATCTGATGACTAAATGGAACTGTTGTAGAAAACCCATCCATCTGTAATGTCTTGATTGTTGCAGCTTATTTTGGGAGTGTAGATATTGAAGTGGTTGATGATCAGTGTGTATTACTGCCTCTTTGCCCATTAAGTAATGTTTCCACTTTTTCACACTCTGAACTAATGCATACAATTCTTTATCATAGGTAGGATAGTTAACTACTGCAGGATTAAAAGTCTTCAGAATGATAACATATGGTTTACCGTGCTGTCAACCACTGCTCCCTTGGCATAGTCACTGGGCTCAGTTCGGATCTCCAAAATTGGTTTTGTAGATCTGGCAGTGCTAGTACAGGTGTTGTACTAATTTTCTCTTTCAAGGTGTCGAAGGCTTTCTGCTGTTTGCCTCCCCACTGAAACACCTTGTTCAATCCTGTCAAAGCATGTAAGGGAGCTGCAATTGAGGAAAAATTTGAAATGAATTTCCTCCAATATTGTGCTGCTCCTAAGAAGCTTCTCACTTCTGTAGCAGACTTGGGCTTAGGCCAGTTTATGATAACTGCCACTTTAGAGGGATCTATTTTCAATTTACCTCCCCCTACTATATGACCCAAATAATTTAGAGAAGTTTTGCCAAATTCACATTTAGAGAGTTTAACATAAAGTTTTTCTCTTTTCAACACATCTAATGTTTGATTAACATGCTTTAAATGTTCTTCCCACATTTTACTAAAAATCAGAATTTCATCCAGATATACAATAACAAAATCATCAAGAAAAGGTCTGAGTACATCATTCATTAATCTCATGAAAGTAGCAGGGGCATTGGTCAAGCCAAAAGACATAACCAGCCATTCATACAATTCTTGCTTTGTTTTGAAAGCATTCTTCGATGCATCTTGCTCTGCAACTCTAACCTGATGGTATCCACTGTGCAAATCCAGCTTGGTGAAATAAACAACTTCCTTTAATTGATCTAAAAGATCATCTATGCGAGGAAGGGGATAACAATTTTTTATTGTTATCTTATTCAGTGCTCGGTAAAATCAATGCACATTCTCCACGAGCCATCTTTCTTTCTCACCAAAACGATTGGTGACCCACATGGTGATGTGCTAGGCCTGAAGAACCCTTTCTCGAGCAACTCCTGCACCTGATTCTTTGATTTCAGCATTCTCTAAAGTGGATAACCTTTTATACCTGTGGTTGCAATGATTGTTTCATCTCCCGAGTCTGACCCCAAATCTTTCTGAATAGCTGCAACAGTCTTCTTCTTCTTGCCCTCGGGCTTCTTAGGCCTCAGCTCTGGATGCAAAATCCAACAGTGCTCATCATCATGCCCCTCCTTTTTACAGTGAGTGCATGAAGCTTTGCCTCTTTGTGCAGTGTTAGCCTTCCTTGCTTTCCACTTCTGCTTTCTTTTCTCCTTGCTCTTGCTTGCAGTGGGTTGGGATGGTCCCCCAACTTCTAGATTCCCATTCTTTCCTCTAGCTTCTAGATGAGTAGCTTGTACAAATACCTCATCTATACTAGTGGGATTAAACATGAGGATGGTATGCCTCGTGTCGCTGTGTAGACCACCAATGTACTTCAAACGAGTTTCTGGTGAGTCTAATGAGATGCCCAACATCAATGCTCTCTTTCTGAATTCTTGAGTATACCCTTGCACACTTTCCCCTTTCAACTGCCGAATAGTTTGCCAACTCATCATGTCTTGTTGCATGTAGGCCAATGGATAGAACTGATTTCTAATGGCAGAGACAAAGTCACTCCAGACAGAGATGGTCTTACCATGCTTTTTCACATCAGCTTGGGTTCTGCCTTCCCACCAAACCAAGGCAGTGCCTCCTAGGCGTAGGCTTGCCAGCTCAATTTTACTCTTGTCCAAGTCTATATTTTGTACCCTAGAATACACATCAATTTGTCTAATCCAATTTTCCAACTTTTCAGCATTTAGCTCTCCATCATATATAGGCAAATCAAATTTGACATCCAATTTAATCAAGGATGCATTCTTTCTATTCACAGGGCTACTAGGAGGTGTAGGAAAGCTTTCTTCTTTTCCCTTTCATTTAGAGTGGTGAGAATGAGATTCATCTTCTTCTTTATCTGGTTTAGAGCCTGATGAATCTTCATCCTTATGCTTTCTAAAGTGCCTATACATTTCTTCTACCATAGACTTCATAGCTAGGAAAATTTCTACAAACTGGGGGTCTGGCCCTGTAGAACCTTCTTCTGACATTGTCTTCCGAGAATAGACTCTCCAAATTTCAGGATTAGTTTCCACCAACTCTCCTTCTCCTAATTTGATCTTTGATCTAGTGATCATCCACGACTAAACCAACACAAGCTTGTCTAACCTCATAACCAAACGCTCTGATACCACTTGATCTGATTCTCACCCTATGAGTGACCTCAGTTGAAGATTTAATAAACAAAGGTATTACAGACTCATGTGCTGGTGTGTGTTCTGTGTGATTGAAACAACGGATCAGTCAGATTGCCAATACACAGACATTTTGAATGGAAAGACAACAGAGAAATACAGTAAGCAATACTAGACACAAACAGTTTTTTTAATAAGGAGTTCACCCTAGTCTCCAGGGCTACGTCTCTAGTCCAACTTCAGTGGTGGCCTTGTTTTATTGTGTCTTTAAGCAGAGAATTACAAATGCAGGGACTCAATATGAGTTCTCCTTAAGAAAATTTTTCTTGGCAGGGTGGTTCTTGGATTCCCCAAGCCACTTGGAGTACATAGACTCTTATTCTTCCTACCCACTCTTTGACTCTCAGTCTACAGTGGAAAGAGCCGACTGTGATGCTCAATCCGGACAGATTCCTCTATGGGAAGGCTTGATTCTTTAAGCTCTTTGGTGCTCGATGCTGCCCGTGGTCAGCTCAGCCCTCTGTCTCCTCTGCTTGGCTTTACTGCTCTCTGTGCTCAGTCCTCCTCTCAGGGTTCACTGCTCACTGTCTCTCTTGGTCGCTTGGACTCTTCGATCTGAATCTCCCTTCCGATCTCCTCTCGTTTACTGTCTCTGCTCATGGCTTTAGCCATTCGACCTCCACGTCTGTTCGTTTCCTCTCCTCCCTGCATCGATTCGCCTGTCGCATGTGTGCTTGGAATTCCCTATTCGGCGTCAGCATAACACTCAGGAAGCAGCCACGTGTCTCCATCGGAAATGCGCCAGTCCCCTTGTCGATTCGTTTCTTTCTCCACTGTGGCGGATTCCAAATCCTCTTAAATCGCGGTTTAATCCTCTGTTAATTCCGCTCTGTCTATCGGGCGCAATCTCAGCCGTCCGATCTGGGCTCCTCCAGATCCAATGTCATTCGCACAAATTTTTCTTGGTAGGGTGGTTCTTGGATTCCCCAAGCCACTTGGAGTACACACGCTCTTATTCTTCCTACCCGCTCTGCGACTCTCAGTCTACAGTGGAAAGAGCCGACTGTGATGCTCAATCCGAACAGATTCCTCTATGGGAAGGCTTGATTCTTCTAGCTCTTTGGTGCTTGATGCCGCCTGTGGTCAGCTCAGCCCTCTGTCTCCTCTGCTTGGCTTTACTACTCTCTGTGCTCAGTCCTCCTCTCAGGGTTCACTGCTCACTGTCTCTCTTGGTCGCTTGGACTCTTCGATCTGAATCTCCCTTATGATCTCCTCTCGTTTACTGTCTCTGCTCATGGCTTTAGCCATTCGACCTCTGCGTCTATTCGTTTCCTCTCCTCCCTGCGTCGATTAACCTATCGCCTATGTGCTTGGAATTCCCTGTTCAGCATCAGCACAACGCTCAGGAAGTAGCCACGTGTCTCCATCGGAACTGCGCCAGCCCACTTTTCGATTCGTTGCTTTCTCCACCGTGGCGAATTCCAAATCCTCTTAAATCGTGGTTTAATCCTCTGTCAATTTCACTCTGTCTATCGGGCGCAATCCCAATCATCTGATCTGGGCTCCTCCAGATCCAACGTCATTCGCACGTCGAGCGCGGTTAATTTGCTCGACTGCTAACGCGCAATCGTAGTGGTTTTCCTCTCTCCTCCACTGCCACGCGTCGATCACTGACTGTGATCGCTCCTCTTTCTCCAAACCCGCTTACCGTTCAAGGGCATCCCAGGATATCCCCAGTTTTCAGTGTGGGTCCCGCCTTTTTTTCTTCAGCGCCTTTTCCTTTTTCCGCCTGTGGTTCCTCGGTTCCTCCATGCGACTGGGTGCTGGAGCCTTTCCATTTTAGTCATTTTCGCCTAGCGATGCGCGTTATGCGCTTCGAAAACCAACTCCTTTTCCCGATTCGGGGCTCCCAGGGGCTATTTTGGCCTCCTGCACAATCTCAATGGGCCTCGGTCAGTGCACTTTGACCGAGGTCCTCGTCGTTTCGCGTTGGCTGCCATGGCCACTGGTTCAGGGTGTTTTTGTCTTCTGTTTGGATTCTTTAATGATTTTTTCGACCTGTTTTAGTCACTGTTCTATGACAGTCGTTTTATGGATCCAATTCGGATCAGTGATGCTCCAGGGACCCTCTCCATAAATCCCTCTCCACAGTGATTTGCACAAGACTACCTTCCCAAAAGTCCTCAAGTCCAATAGTCCCCATCCACCTGAATTCTTCAGCATAGAGATCTTTTCCATTCTAGTAAGATGATATTTACTCTGTTCTGATTTGCAGCCCCATATGAAGTTTGCAGTTATCTTATTCATTTTCTATATGATACATGCAGGGAGGAAGAATAAGTGTGCCCGGTATACAGCAAGTTGTGTTAATACTACTTGTGTTAGAACAATTCTTCCCTGCCAATGATAGGCACTTATATTCCCAAGCTGATATCTTTTTATAGTACCTATCTATTATCGTAAAAAAAACTAACAATGGAACATACATTTAATATAATATGATATAGACAATGTTGAATCTTAAATTTTACAAAAATTAAAATTTTCAAAATGCCTTTAAACCTTTAAAGACAATAATATATTTTATTTATAAATAATATCATATTTTATTTTATAATAAATATATATTTTTAATTTTATTATAAATTAATATTAAGATATATATGTAAAAACAATAATTTTTATTTTTATTTAATTAAATAATTATTGTTTTTTCCTAAATTATATTAATGAAATTAGATTTTTTGAACTTGATTTACAACTTTAACTATTAATTTGTAAAACTACTTAAAAATATTTAATATACCTAATAATGAAATATTAATTTTATGAGTAAACATGTAACTACTTAATAAATTTAATATACTATTAAACATAACTTTTTTATAAAAAAAATAAACCACAATTTAATAGCTATTTAATAGTGAAGAAAGTGAAAAAAAAGGCAACTTAATTATTTAATAACAAATAATTCAAGATAATTTATTTTCTTCCAATTTTCTTAAATATATTTCTATATTTTCATATAAATAATAAAGAAATGAGATGGAGATTGAAATTTTAATTAAAAATATTAGAATAAAAATGTAACTTTCTAATTTTTTTCCCTTTTAAACGTTAAGAGAGATTAAATTTCTTGATATCTACGGTTAAGATTGATTAATATTAGATATTTTTTTAAGTGGCATGATAACAAAATTAATATTTTTAAATATTACAATTTTGACATGGAAATATTTATGTTATTAAACATTTTGATATAATCACAAATATTTAATTAAAAAAAATATTAACATTTTGGAACATGATTTTATTCTTTGTATTGAATTGTATATAGTTTTTTTTATTTAAGTGGTTATTTTCATTTATTTTAGATTTGCATTAATATTTTTATTTTTAATTTATTTTATTGGAAAATATGACAATAATTACAACATCACCTTACATACAAAATTGTAGAATGCCCCGAATCAACACATTACTAATTTATTATCAATTACATATAAATAAAATTCTTTTAATATAAAAAATATATTCAATTCCCTAATAAAAAATAAAGTCTCATAAAATTTACAATGAAAATTAATTTTAAAATATATTTTTAATTAAATATATTAATTTTAATGTTTTAAGGCTTGTGCATCAATATACCCCTCATCCCCAATCAAAACAACTATGTTGGATTGGCTTGGAATGTGTGTCAACTGACCAAGGGTTTGGCAAATGCCACATCCTACAATCAAGAAAGTGTGGAAACCAAGACGAACAAAGAATTGAGCAATACTTCCAAAGGTGTTAGACTTGCTTTTCACGAACAAGGTCCATTTAGAGAATTAGAGTTCTACCTATGTGTTGCCAAGTGTTGTAGCGGCTACAACCACCCTACAAAATTTTTCCTTAGCTTCGTTTAGGAGCCTCCCTA
This sequence comes from Pinus taeda, assembly GCA_000404065.3. Classification (NCBI taxonomy): domain Eukaryota; kingdom Viridiplantae; phylum Streptophyta; class Pinopsida; order Pinales; family Pinaceae; genus Pinus; species Pinus taeda. The sequence continues at coordinate 5,707 of APFE031704208.1, read as the reverse complement.
CCAACCATCCTCAGCAACATGTTTTCCACTATCAAGCACATCAACTTCATCTATTTCGTAGAGTCTTGTCAGCCTGTGCATGCAACCTTTTTCCACCTCCTCCACAGGTTGCTTTCTGGACAGTGTCAGTTGTTGGTTGAGAATCTCCCTCTGTGAATTTTGCAAATCTAGAGGGGAACCAGCCTTCCCTCCAGAAATTGTGCAAAACCCAACTGGACACCCAACTAGGCTCCAGAATTGCACAATTCTTCTTGATAGTCTTCCTCTCAAAAATTGCGCAATTCATCCTAGGACAACTGCTCAGCCCAGAAATTGCGCAATTCTAGGTAGTAGTCAGTTGCTACTTCCAGAAATTACACAATCCCTTTGGGACAGCCAGCCCAATAGCTAGCAAAAATTGTGCAAATCAATGAGGAAGACTGTTGGGCTCATAAATTGCGCAATGCATTCAAATAAGCTTCCTTGAGAAAATTTCACAGTCTGACCCACGATAGCTGCTCAAACCAAAAATCGTGCAATCCTAGGAGACAGTCACCTATTCCTCCCAGAGATTGTGCAATCCCTCTAGGACAACCATCTCTGCTCAACCTAGAAACTATGCATATTTTCATCCCAGGCTCATAGATCGATGCATGTGCCTTCAAGTTGATCGATTCCCTCCGAGATCGAGCGAAACTGATTTGCATGCATGGATTGATTTTCCCAAGGCAGCATGCAAGGGCATCCCTTGATTCATGGATCTATTTTTAGCAGTTGGAGGTTACATGCAAGGATCATTTTAGAAACCTCCTACCAAATGTCGCTTTTCCTAGATTTGTGGCATGTGCATCACAACCCCGATTTTATCAAAACTCATCAACCGGACACTGCAGACCTCATTCCTAACATCAACCTTGTAGCTCTGACATCCCACATTGCATCTAGGAGTCATCGGCACATTCATCTCAGCTGTTTCAGGGTAAGCCTGCTTTTCATGTCTTGCGTGACATTTATGTCACTTTTTGTGTTTCTCTTTGTGTGAGTTTTGTTTGCTTGATTTCAGTGAGCGCTTGTTGTCATTTTTGATGTATGTTATCTTGTAGAAGCATCATTTCATTTTTCGTTTACATCTCACTATTTTCTCATGCATGACATTGTTTTTGCATGGATGGTCCCTGTTGTGGCGACTCGCTTCACACAAATGCATGCTTTCCCATTTTCTGAATCCTGCACTTGTTGTTTTCATGTATGATCATTCACTATTTTTTGCACTCATCTCATTAGGTACTCATACTTCTCATGTTTTCAGTCGCCCGTCGGCTAGTCTAGGCTACCTTGGCCTGGACAGTGCCTTTCCCGGCTAGCACTATGCATTTCTGGAAGAAAAGGCTCTGCCTTCCCTCCATAAATTGTGCAAGTCTGGCCCAACACTAACCTCCAAGCTTGCATTGCGTAGTTCTTGGAGGTAGTGTCCTACTGGCCCTAGAAACTTCACAATGCAGTTTGCTGGTTGCATGTCACTACTGACTGAAATTGAGCATTACGCAATTTCAGTCCTTAATAGGCCATGTTGGACTATCCATTGTGTAGTTATAGCAATCAGTCAACCTCCTCACATCCTAGACTATGCCTTGCATAGTTTTGGCAGTCAATCTCCCAGCCTCCTGGTGAAAATTGCGCAATCTTCATAGGCAGTCACATAGGTATGTTGCATGTCATTCCTTTAATTTGTTTTGGTTTTCAAATGACAAATTTCTTGCCATGAGTGCTTTTATGTCTCTAGGTATCACGAGTGTTTGTCTGCCTCTTAGAATCACAGGTACAATGGCTTACAAGAGAGCAGAGTCGAAGACACCATTCAAAGCACAATAGGGGATGCAGTCGATCAAGTGTCTGAGAACTTACCTATCTATGAAGACATCAAGTTGTTCATGGACAAGGATATCAAGATGTAATGGCAGTAGAATCACAGCAAGCAACAGCATCAGCAGTAGTAGAAGGTAGCACACCTGCATGCGACAAGTGCAAGAGGAAGGTTGTTGATAATATAGAGGTGGAACAAAGTTGCAAGCTCAAGCATATCCACTTGTGATGAAAGCAACTTTGGAGACTGAGGCTATAAGGTGACAGTGCAACAATAATATCGTGCGAAGGCAAAGAGAGAGAAATGGAGAAGGAGTTGCAGGTGCTCAAGTGGAAACTCAAGGAAGAAAAGGAGTTACACAAACGAGAGAATGAGTTGCAATAGGAACAAGTACAGTAGGGGGCGCAACATGAACAGATAGATGAAACTGCACCTGTACAAGTTACAAATCCATCCTAGTAGCTGGAACAGAGCATACAAGGTGAGTAATGTTGTTGATCACATGCAATGGAATTCAACAACATTGATGTCATTATGTGCATGCATGCGATCCCACCCATTTGGCACACTCACCGAGGCAAAGACAAGAAGCAAGTCTAATTGGAGCTGAACATGTATTTTGACAAATTGATGTGCATGGTCACTAGTACACGCTTGGAGGTCTTCACTGTCCTGAGGTTGGTTTCAATTCTGATTAGGAAATTGTTGAAATACGCAAGGCTCCTCATCACTCTCTACTTTGCATTCAAGATCAATCCAACACTTAGATTTCACTTCCTCCACTCAAACTACATGATCCCATCGCTCATGTGTTGGAGGAATCTTACACGGCAAGCACACTTGCACAACATAAGTGGTCTACCTTTCTCACGTTTGGTTTCATGTCACAGTAAAGAGAATTCATACACTCAACATCTTCATGCAGTGTAGCACAGCACCATGGCAAGTCGACAGAGTGCATGTCATGTGCCTTCACTCAATTTTGTTATGTGGATGCTTGTAAGCTCGGAGTGTGTCCATGTTCATTTTTATATCTTTCATGCTTTTTGGTTTGCGCAACTATGATGTTCGCAAACCATGCCTTCACCAACATGGGTCGACTAATGCATTGGTGGCTGCATTGGAAGTATCACTTCACGTGAGACCACCCATGCACTGTTAGCTTAGGAGTAGTAGTGTTTTCTTTTGAGTTGTTTTCTTTGTGTGTTTGCTTGCTTGCTTGTTTTTTTGCTTACTTTTCATACACATTTTCTTCTTATTCCTTCTTTGCTTTTTAGTTTGTTTGCTTCTTTTTGTTCGTAAGTTATTTTCGCATGGACCGTGTGCGACTCTTGAAACAAGCCTGGGTAAAGTACAAGAGGACTTATACAACTATCAATACTTGGTTATTTATCATCTTTCCTCTTATTTAAGAACTTCTTGTCTTCATTCCGTAATACATCATTGGAAAATATGTACTCTTCGATTCAGTGAAGCATGGTGAAAACACAATGCTTACGTGTGAACTAGTATCACACCTACTCTAGTCGGTTGTTTTTGGGTTAATCCTTGTCATCTCAGTCAAGTAGAGTAAGGTGAGGGGGAAAACCTTAACAAGCACATAAGAGGTATATACAAACTACTTCTCTAAAGGAACAACCTCTTCTGCTCTCAATAAGTTGGGATCCCTCTTTTGCCTCTGAAATGAATAAGTGCTATGCACAGTTATGAAAATGAAAAATGACAAAAATGAAAAGTGAAAATTTTCAAAAATGAAAATGATAAGTCGAAAGAAGAGAACAAATTCATGCGTAGAGAGGTGATACAAGTAACTCTATCAGGGTACTAACCAGGCTCCCTGGCAACAGAGTGATGCTTGTGTTCATGTGTGACTCTATTGGGGCACTGTTTAGGCCGGCTAGCAGTGAAGCAACACGAGAGATGAAAACTTAAACTCTGACGACCATGAGGCTTGTGCATCAATATACCCCTCATCCCCAATCAAAACAACTATGTTGGCTTGGCTTGGAATGTGTGTCAATTGACCAAGGGCTTGGCAAATGCTACATCTTACAATCAAGCAAGTGTGGAAACTAAGATGAACAGAGAACTGAGCAATATTTCCAGAGGTGTTAGACTTACTTTTCACGAACAAGGTCCATTTAGAGAATTGGAGTTCTACTTGTGTGTCACCAAGTGTTGTAGCAGCTACAACCACCCTACAAAATTTTTCCTTAGCTTCATTTTGGAGCCTTCCTACCGACCATCCTCAGCAGCATGTCTTGCATTGTAAAGCACATCAACTTCATCTATTTCATAGAGTCTTGTCAGAATGTGCATGCAATTTTGTTCCACCTCCTTCATAGGTTGCTTTCTGGACATAGTGTGAGTTGTTGGTTGAGCATCTACCTATGGGAATTTCGCAAATCTAGAGGGGAACTAGCCTTCCCTCCAAAAATTGTACAAACCTAGCTGGACACCTAGCTAGGCTCCAGCATTACGGAATTCTTCGTGACATTCTTCCTCTAAAAAATTGCGCAATTCATCCTAGGGCAGTTGCTTAGCCCAGAAATTGCGCAATTCAGGGCAGCAGTCACCTTCTGCTTCCAGAAATTGCACAATCCCTCTAGGACAACCAATCCAGCAGCTAGCAAAAATTGCGCAAATCAGCGAGGAAGCCTGCTGGGCTCAAAAATTGCGCAATGCAGTCAGATAGGCTTCCTTGAGAAAATTGCACAATCTAACCCAGGATAGTTGCTCAACCCAGAAATTGCGTAATCCTGGGAGACAGTCACCTATTCCTCCTAGAAATTGTGCAATCCATCTGGGACAACAATCTCTACTCAACCTAGAAACTGTGCATATTTTTATCCCAAGCTCGTAGACCGATGCATGTGCCTCTAGGTTGACTGGTTCCTTCCGGGACCGAGCAAAACTGATTTTCATGCATGGACTGATTTTCCCAGGGCAGCATGCAAAGGCATCCCTTGATTCAAGGATCTATTTTTAACAGTTCTAGGTTACATGCAAGGATCATTTCAGAAACCTCCTACCAAGTGTCGCTTTTCCTAGATTTGTGGCATGCTCGTCACAACCTCGATTTTATCAAAACTCATCAACCGGATGGTGTAGAGCTCATTCCTAACATGGACCTTATAGCTATGACATTCCACATCGCATCTGGGAGTCTTTGTCACATTCATCTCAGTTGTTTCGGGGTAAGCCAACTTTTCATGTCTTGCGCGATGTTTATGTCGCCTTTTGTGTTTCGCTTTATGTGAGTGTTGTCTGCTTGATTTCAGTGAACGCTTGCTGTCGTTTTGATGTACGTTATCTTGTAGAAGCATTGCTTCATTTTTCCTTCGCATCTCACTAATGTTGCATGCATGACATTGTTTTTGCATGGACAGTCCCTGTTGCGGCCACTTGCTTCACACACATGCATGCTTTCCTGTTTTTTGAATCCTGCACTTGTTTCTTTCATGTATGATCATTCACTCTTTTTTGCACTCGTCTCATCATGCATTCAGACTTCTCATATTTTTAGTCGCCCGTCGGCCGATCTAGGCTGCCTTGGTCTGGACCATACCTTGCCCAGCTAGCACTACACATTTCCAGAAGCAAAGGCTCTACCTTCCCTCTAGAAATTATGCAAGTCTAGCCCAACACTAACCTCAAGGCTTGCATTGTGCAATTCTTGGAGGTAGTGTCCTGCTGGCCTCATAAACTACGCAATGCAGTTTGTTGGTTGCATGTCACTGCTAACTGAAATTGCGAATTGTGCAGTTTCAGTCCTCAACAAGCCATGTTAGACTCTACATTGCACAGTTCTAGCAATCAGTCAGCCTCCTCACATCCCAATTTGTGCCTTGCACAGTTTTGGCA
>APFE031704199.1:1117-37897 GCA_000404065.3 Pinus taeda | reverse complement strand
CTAAGCTTTTCACAAATAAGGAAAGCATGCAAATACCAGGCAGTTCGTGGTCTTCCAGACATCAAAATTCCAGAAAACACCATATGCAAATCATGTCAGTTTGGTAAGCAAACTAGAGCTAACTTCCCTGAGAAGGAAGGATCAGCCAGCAGGCCTCTTGAGCTTGTCCATACAGTTGTATGTGGTCCATTTAGGGCAAGGTTGCCTCGAGGAGAAGAATACTTTATATTATTCATTGACGACTTCTCTAGGATGGTTTGGTTAGGACTTATGAAGCACAAGGATGAAGCATTCAAAAAATTCAAATCCTTCAAAGCCTTGGTTGAAAATGAATCAGATTACAAAATTAAGTGCCTCAAGTCCGACAGAGGTGGGGAGTTTACCTCAAATGAATTTTTTGACTTTTGTGAAGAACATGGAATAAGAAGGGAATTCTCTACAGCTAGGACTCCTCAACAAAATGGAGTGGTGGAGAGAATGAACAGAACAGTCCAACAAATGGCTCGTGCTATGCTTGATCAGTCTAGAACTCCCACAACCTTCTGGGGTGAAGCTACATTTGTTGTGGTTGTTATTCTCAACAAAACAAATGTCTGAGTAAATAGCACTCAAACTCCTCATGAGCTCTGGTATGGTGAGACTCCTTCAATAAAGCATTTCAAAAATTTTGGAAGAAAATTCTATATTAGGAATACTGATGAACAACTGGGCAAACTTGAACCTAGAGCAGATGAAGGCATTCTCCTTGGTTATTCTCCCCACAGCAAAGCATATAAGTGTTATAATAAAAGACTTGGAAGAATTGTTGACAGCATTGATGTAGTGGTTGATGAAAAAGGATACATTCCTAGGAAAGTAAATTATGAAAATATCGGAGAGGATGAAGACTACCCTCAAAATCAGATTGATGATGAAGAAGAGACCCATGAAGAAGAAACCCATGAGGAGCCAAAGGAAAAAATAAGGATAGAAGAGAAGACTCCTTCCAGGTATGTTCAAAAGAATCATCCAAAATCACAAATTTTGGGGCAAAAGGAGGCAGGTGTTCAAACAAGAAGAACAATTGCAGAAGCCTCAAGCTATTTGGCATTTCTCTCCTCCACTGAACCACAAAATGTAAGAGAAGCTTGCAAATATGAATGATGGGTCAAGGCAATGGATGAAGAACTTGAACAAATCGAAAAGAACAACACTTGGGAGTTGGTTCCCAAACCAAAATATAAGAATGTCATAGGAACAAAATGGATATTTAAGAACAAATTGAATGAAAATGGGGAAGTTATTAGAAACAAGGCCAGACTGTTTTGCAAAGGGTATGCTCAACAAGAAGGAATAGATTTTGAAGAAACTTTTGCTCCTATTGCTAGACTTGAGGCCATCCGAATGTTCCTTGCTCTCTCGAGTTTTCAAAAGTTCAAAGTATTTCAAATGGATGTGAAATCAGCCTTTCTGAATGGAGACTTAGAAGAAGAAGTGTACATTGAGCAACCAGATGGGTTTATTCTTGGTAATGATCCAAATCTTGTATGCAGATTAAAAAAGGCTCTCTATGGTCTTAAACAGGCTCCAAGGGCTTGGTACTATCGTTTTGACAAATATCTTCATCAACAAGGCTTTTCAAAAGGCTCACCAGATAGCAATCTTTATATAAAAATTGAAAATGACAAATTGCTAATACTGGTTGTGTATGTAGATGACATTATCTTTGGCAGCAATGAAGAAGCTATGAGTCAAAGCTTTGCCTTGGTGATGCAGAAAGAATTCGAAATGTCTTTGCTTGGAGAACTGACATACTTTCTTGGATTGCAAATCCAACAAAATGAAAGCGGGATCTTCTTGTCTCAAACCAAGTATCTCAAGTAGATCTTGAAGAAATATGGCATGGAAGATGCAAAACCAGTATGTACCCCCATGGTCACAGGATGCAGCCTCAGTGCAAATGATGAAACAGCAGCAGTGCATCAACCAACCTATAGATCCACTATTGGAAGTCTACTTTATTTGACAGGTACCTGACCAGACATCATGCATGCAGTGGGAATAGTTGGAAGATTTTAGGCAAATCCAAAGGAAACTCATCTTCAGGTAGTGAAGAGAATCTTTAAGTACCTTCAAGGAACTCAAAACTATGGCTTATGATATCCTAGAGATACAGATCTCACACTTCATGCTTATACATATGCAGATTGGGCTGGAAGTGTGGATGACAAGAAGAGCACAAGTGGCGGTGCATTCTTTATGGGTTCAATATTAGTATCTTGGTTCAACAAGAAACAAAGTTCGATTGCTTTATCTATAGCTGAAGCAGAATATGTGGCAGTTGCATCTTGGTGCACTCAACTCCTTTGGATGATGCAAACCTTGCAGGATTTTCAGATCACTTGTACACCACCTATCTCCATCTTATGTGATAATATAAGTGCAATCAACATTTCAAAGAACCCAGTCATGCATTCAAAGACCAAGCACATACCAATCAAGTACCACTTTCTCCGGGAAGAAGTGTTGGAACAAAAGGTCAAATTGGAGTATGTCCCTTCTAAGGAACAAGTTGCTGATATTCTCACAAAACCACTACCCAGGGAAACTTTTGAATATCTCAGACAGAAGCTGGGAGTAGTTGATGCATCATCTTGCTATTAAACTTGTCTGTTTCAGAGAAAAAGGACTGTACGTGAGTTTCCTGAGGAGGATCTGCGTAAATACGCCGGTTGGTGCAGTGAAAGTCGCGTATATGGAGGTTTGATGGATATCAGAAGGGACTGGCTCTATTTGGAAGCTATCTGACATGGGTTTGAAAGAGACCATCTAGCACTGGTTCAGGGGGAGCAGATAAACTTCTAATGATGCATTGTTGGCATTGTCTTAGAAGCTTGAGGTTCTTGTTCACAGCTGTTGTTGGTGGAACAAGTGCAGAGGGAGAACAGAAAGAAAACATGGTTGCTGAGCTGAATAGTGATTGATAGATGTTGTTGCTTGGTGACTTTCCTAAGTCTTGCTCTACATATTTCGTCTCTATGTCATGTACTTTTTTTTTATGGTGTTAAGGTCATGTAACGACCTATTTTGGTTTCCCCACTATGCCTGGGATGAAGATGTAATGTACTTGGTTGTCATATGTAATTGTCTGATGTATCCCCACTTGGTTGAGTGGATGATCCCCACGTAATTGGGTGAAGGATGTATGTATTGAGTCTTGTGGTGATAGGAAGGTCTTTTATGATGTATATGTCATGGTTCGTCTTGAAGAGCATCTTTTGCAGATCTTGCCTATAGTCAGGGGGAGCATGGTCAGCACAGTAGGGCCGAGATTTCAGCATGTACTCAGGGGGAGCACAACCCTTTGCCCTTGATGCCAAAGGGGGAGAATGAAAGAGGATCTTGGTGTTGCCATCAAGTCCAAAGGGGGATATTGTTGGCATTATTGCATAAGCTTGATGTTATGGCTCTAGTGTTGTCCTTGATGGCAACTCATCTTGGTGACAGATCTCAGTTCAGGCACTAAGAAAGAAGAAAAAGTCATATACGCAGGTTCATCTAGATGAAGATGCGTATACACGCGGGTTATAAGATACAAAAGCACGTATATGTTGGGGAACTTATTCTTGGTCCATGGTAGTTAGTCCTTAGGATTTGAACCTATGGTTTTGGACCATGGCGTCTCGTCAGATGTGTTGATCGCTAGTTTTGGGTTCAGGGTATTGGAACATTATGGTTTTGGACCGTGGTATTGTGGAAGGCCTAAGACTATAAAAGAGGAAGGAGATCATGTGGCAAAAGATTATCGTAATTATCATTGGATATCGGAAAAAAGTGGTAGATATGAATGCTGGTAATTGGGTTATGGTGCAGATCTAGATCTGAATAAATGAGGAACCTTAGCGCAAAGAAGAAGGATAAGTTCTATTGATGGGTCATAATCTTTAAGCTTGAATGATAGTATCTTTATATGATTTTGGTCTGTTAGTCTGGGTTAATTAGTGTTTTTGAATATCTGAAAGAGCGAATTATCCTTTATAGATCTGTACGTGGGTTCCGTGAAGTGAAGGCGCATATACACGTTGGTTCAGTGAATGAAAACATCGTATACGCAGGTTGTTCCAAACGAAGAAGCGTATGCACGCATGTTGTAGGTTATTGAAATAGCATATGTACTTTAAGTTGTGATCTAGCTGCTTCTGTTTATTGATGCTGTGTTCTGGGTTCAGTGTTTGGTGTGTGGTTTCTGGTACTGTGTTTTGGGTACATCTGTCAGAGAAGTATCTACTTGATTCAGATCTAATTGGTGGAAAGGAGATTGGTTGATTCTCGATGATTGATTGATGTTTATGGATCCAGTCTGAAAATTTATGAAACGTGGTCCGTGGAAGAAAGAGAAGGTTGTAGCCTTCTTTAGACCAGCACCTACATACTAGTATCTTAGCTAGTGCAAGAGCTAAAGGGGGTTGTAGCTCCCTTCCAGGTGAAGCTGGAGAACAAGAGAGGGTTGTAGCTATCTACAGGTTGTAGCCTGCGTACTGGTAAAGGACTGCACCAATACATTGTAAAAGAAGTTTCTAATTTAAAAGAAGATAAAGACGAATTGCAGCAGGTGGTTTTCACCCACATTGGGTTTCCACCTTATATCTTGTGTTCTTGTGCGTGATTGTCCTTCTATTCTGTTTTACTATCTCTGGTTACTGGTTATTTGTTTCTACAACACAGATTAACAATCATCATGAGAAAGATAAAATAAATTAAAAGCTTGCTTGTATACGCGGTTTTCCTTCTGCATAGTTGCGTATATACGCAGGTTTAACTAACTGAAGTAGCGTATATCATTTGTTTTGGAAAAGGAATATTTGACTTGATAATATTGATTCACCCCCCCCCCCCCCCCCCTCTCAGTCTTATTTCCAACATTTTTTTAAAGAACAACAATGGAATATTAAAAAATCCCTTTATATTACCATTTACACAATTACATGGAAAAAAAAATAAGTGTCCATCCTACAACCATCCACATGTATATAAAAATCTCAATTTTCTACCAGATAATAATAATATATATATCCACATATACATAAAAATCTCAATTTTCTACAAGAGCGCGTGCGTGCACACACACACACACACAGATATATATAATTGACATGTATATAAAACCTCAATTTAATTTCGCCATGCTAATAATTAAAAGGTCTATAATAATGTGTTTGCCATCTATGGTGGTTTGGTATTTAATGCTTGAGCATGCTGGAAGTAATCTTCAGAAACTAACATTTGAAAATATAATAAAGTCTTAATACAGTTTGGCATTTAATGCTTGAGCATGCTGAAAGTAAAATTGAGAAACTAATGTTTGAAAATATTAGAAAGTTTAAATAATTGTACTTCCACCAAAAGTCAAAGTAGTGAAAATCCATGAAAATGAGGTTATCGGATTGGTAAGTCAGTGTCACTAAAACACAAGGGGGGTTTTAAGACAATATTTGGGTAAATTTTCCTAACTTGAGAAAAAATAAAATTTGTGTATTGTCTTAAAGCGGGTGTCTCAAATTAAATTGTCTTAAAATATTGGTGTCTCAAATTAGACTTTCTTAAAATATAATTGATTAAACTACAATATCATTGACTAATTCATATTAGGACACAGTGGAATCGAACCACCAACCTCCTTCTTATAAAAAAACGCTCTTCCATTGAGCTAGCACCCTTTAAAGAATTATGTGGGAGTTATGGTAGTCCTTGAAATTGCATATATAGGCATTGATTTTAAAACTAGCAATTGCATTGAGAGGTGCAAAGGAATGCCAATAGAAGTGGGAGCGTGGAAGGCAATGAGTAAGTGAAAAATATGGAAAGTGAAATACAATCGAAATTTTATTTTCTATATATCTTCTAAATCTTGTAGCAAGCAAGTTAAATTTAATATGAAAATTACACTAACATAAATATCCTAGAACGTTGGAAATCTTTATAGGCACAAAGTATATCAAAGTCTAACAGAATCCCAAAAAAATGGAAATTTTGTAGAGATGTTACACAAATCAAAAGGAAAATGGAAATCATGTGTTTACTAATGTTAGGGATGTCCAAGCCCCCTTGATCACTTGGTAATGTGCAATGACAAAAAAACTCAGAGACATCGTATCAATCTTTTTTACCCCACCTTGCTTGCCCAATAAATTTTTTGGAGTACATATTCCAGCATTTTATAAGCTACTTGAGTAGAAAAAGAGATAGAAACCAATGTGATCCACTGCTAGAAATTTATCAATAATTACAATCTTCTTGGAAGCAATTGCAATCTTCTTGGAAGGCAATAGGTCAATATTACTCCCCTTGATTTTTATTTTTTTTAACTTTGCTATTATCCATCTCCAATAATCAATAGCTGAAAAAATATTTACCGAAGGACCTACCCAAATAAGAAATAGTCTCCCCAAGATTCATAAGCTTTCATGTATGATTCAACCAAGTAGGGGATTCAACTTGGCAGAAAAAAACCCTATTTTTCCTCTCTAACAACTTCTCTTGCTCCTTTTGCAAAAGAAAAAATTAGTACCCAAAATAAACTGTTGAATCAACGAATATGATAAATCTGAGGCATCTACAAAGTGGAAATTTGGGTGTATTACAATACATATCTTGAAATTTAATATCATATGAATAACTTATATAAGAGAAATAATGAAAATATTTTACAAGTGAAGTTTCCATGGCTGAATGTCAATTCTCCAACACATGTATTAGAGTTAAAAATACTTTGATATTTTTCACAAAGACTATCTAATACTCAAATAATGAGGTGGAGATTGTAAGTTACATTTAGAATGGCATTCATCACTTATTCTAGCCACTGAAATGGTCTATATATCAATGCATGTTTTGTACATAGTAAAAGTGGTAAGCTTTTAGGATCTCTTTCTAGTGGACAAAGACAAATTCTTAGACTAGCCATACTAAAACATCCTGGAATATTTATGCAGAATTAAAACCACAGTGAGAATCAAAGAGATTGCATGTACCTTCAATCATATAATTGAACTAATTTATATGTATGCAGAATTAAAACCACAATGAGAAGCAAAGAGATTGCATGTACCTCGAATCATATAATGGAACCAATTTCTAATTCAAATCTTTCAAAGAAAAAAGATTAATGTAAAAGAAGGCTTGCATTATGTCACATTGTCAGGAATTTTGCATGGATGCTTCACCAAGGTCATTTATGGATTTTTTTGTAAATAAATAGAAGCATCAGCTGAAGAAACAGGCTTCTCTACTCACAGTTTAAGGTTTTGCAAAGTCTTTTTCATTTCTTGGACTAGTTCTTCTAGGGATGAAATTTGTGGATTAGAATGCACATCACATAGACATAAGCCAAAAGATAGGGTATCTTCCTAAAGGTTTACTTTTCAATAGAAGAAAATTGTATGCATGTGATTTTCCTAAAATGGCACCAAGAGTGATGTCTACAATCTCTTGAAATATTTACCTGCGATTGATAAAACTTGTGGTTGAAGCCATTTTCGGCATGCCATATGTAACCTCAGATTTTAATGCTTTGTTCCAACTATTTGTAAGACACTTGTTAATGAATACTTCTAACAAGTAGGATAGCGGATCTCTGCTTGCATTTAGTAGTGAATGCATTTATTCAAGCCATCTCCCTCGTCGTTTATGTCCCACGACACTCACTACCATAACCTGGCCTTGACTAGCCTGCCAACACTATCATAAGGCCTAAGGTGCCCTTAATGGTGAAGTCTAGGCCTGATTTCAGACCTTTTAATCCATCTTTTGGAGGAGCTAGAAACTAAAAGTCCTCTATCTAATAGCGACGAGCACACTAGTTCAACTCAAGGCACCTCACAAGTTCATCCTCAATGTTTCACATGAGATAACAACTAGATCCCCAAGGAAAAGCATTTTTGTCTCTGAATATGTTGAATTTCTCAAATCCCTTATCTTGTTTGCATGGCGTTCCATGGATCGCCCATGCAATTCTTACCATTCCTTGAGTGTATTTTCACACCCATTGGTATTCTTATTTGCCATGATCTTGCTCACGTTTTAACCCTATACCTTAGAGGATCTAGCTCAAGGTTGTTGGGAGTGGGGAGTGGAAGTGGGAAGTGAAATATTCAAAAATATTATGAGATCAAGGAGGGAAGTAAGAAGTTCAAGTTTCAAAAAGATTGTGTAGCTCAGGAAAATACCTATAAGATTTTCAAGAGAAACAGGTACATTATACCCTTTTGGTTGACAATACTTCTACAATAAAGTTGGCCAAGAATACTAGATTCTATTGTTGAACCGAGTACATCAACACCAAGTACCATCTAATTCAATATCATGTAGAAGCCAAAACTATTTGTTTGAGACATTTATCCTCAAATGAGGAAATTGCAAACATCTTCAGCAAAGCACTTGGAAGAGAAAAAGTTAAAATGCTTAGAATGATGCTTGGACTCACAAAAAACCCATTTGAATTAAGGGTGAAATGTTGATACATAATCCTTAGGGATTGAGGTACATTGTAAGTAACTTTCTAAGTATTAATCTAAAAGAAATATGAAGGGTCATAAGTGAATAAGAAGAGTCATTTGGAGCTCTTAGAAGATGAAACCAAAGGTCAATTCCTCTTGTATATATGCACGCTATGAGTTGAAGAAATTCATTCAAGCATGGAGTTATTCATCCTAGTTGGTAGTGGTATCAGAGCTGACTATTTTAACTAGATGATTCTCTTATGCATGCAAAAACACCCCTCGTTCAATGCCAAATCGGACGCATCTCCTACCCAATATTCGTTCCAGTTTTCAAAAGACATATGTGGCATTGCTTCTTCCTCCCATGCCTTTCTCATTACATTTTTGCAACTCCTATGCACGCAATTGCTCCCTAAGAGAATAGAAGGTTGTGAACTCAATTCCGAGTATTATCATACCATATTCTTAAAGGGAAAGTCGGAACAATTTAGGCGTGTGTATAAATGGTTGTTAGGTAGGACAAAGTTAGCTGGTTTGTCTCCAAATGGTTGAGATGACATGGATTTCATATGAACTGCCCTCAAAACATTCCATGATTTCTGCGTTCACTACAAAGAGGAAGGAGCTGAAAGGGTCATTGTCTCAATGATTTTGTTTTTGCAGAATCCAATGTATTTTTGACTTATAATTGAATAGAAAATAAGATTGCAAATGTTCAATGGAATGTATGTCATTATTCATTGGATCTAAAAGGTTTACTAGGTCAATTCTTGTGTATTCCATGGGAATATATTATGACAAGAAATATTCTAGTGTCGTTGTCACTACTATGGTTGCAAAGCATAGTGTGTCTAAACCCTAGAACCTGTATTGTGCTTAAACTCCAGAATATATATTGTGTAATAGATTTTTGTAGAAAACACTAGAGAAGAAGTGTAAAACACATTTATAATGCAACATCTTGTCATTTCTAATATGTCTACAGATTTTATAGTGTTTGCACAAAATGGTAGCTAAATTCTTTGGGAGAAGCACATCATTTGGAAGCACTCCATTATCATTTGGTCAAAGTTTGGCTTTTGGAAATCAATCAACAACTCCATCATCTAGCAACCCGAGAATTAGACAAATTACCTTTCATGGAGAGTGTGGAGGTAGTGAGAGAAAACATGAAAGCATTTTAGAGGTAGGGAGGATAAGCACAATCATGTTATTTGTTGTGTTTTCTATGGATAAAAAGGGCATAGGTAAAGACATGAAGAATCCCATGGGAGAAGATCACACGCAAACAAGATCAGTAAGAAGAAAAAGATAAAGTATCAGATTTGGCAAAAGGTTAACCCACATGACCTCCAAATAGATTTCTTTGAAGATTTCAATGACAATGCAGAGAAGTATCATGTGTTTTCCTTTGAAAAGAAGAGAGAGAGAGAGAGAGAGAGAGAGAGAGAGAGAGAGAGAGAGAGAGAGAGAGGAGAGAGAGAGAGAGAGAGAGAGCCTATTGTCTCACAATACAGGGAGGGTAATAATGTAGCTGACGACCTTTGAAAAGAGTAATCGGGGAAGGGGTGGGGTATTTGGACCATTTCCATTTCTCATCATGACATACAACTGATTTCTTCCATGAACCTTAGCAAAAAAAATTCTCTACAGACTTCTCCAATGATGTGTTTTTGTTTTATAAAGCCATGAACAATCTTTGTATTTTGATACAATTCATAGGTTTTGTGGTAAGCACACAACTTTCAGATCCTACTTTGAAAGCTCTGATATATGTCCATTTAACTCTTTTTTAAAATTAGTTCACTGATATGTAAGGCATGTATATCTCACCAAAAGTTGGGGAGGTTACATATTTGACTCTCGTTATCCCCTACCAGTTAAGCTCTCTAATTAGGGCCACTGTGTTAACCAATTTACCATGCATGGATCATGCAAAATTACTTGAAAGGCTTTCCACGAGGTGTGTGTGTGTGTGTGTATATATATATATATAGAGAGAGAGAGAGAGACCTTATTTTATCACAATAGGGGGATAGTGAGAATGTAGTTGGCGACCTTTCAAAAGAGGCATTGGGGATGGCGTGGGGTATTTGGACCATTTTCATTTCTCAGCATGGCATACAAATGATTTCTTTCATGAACCTTAGCTACAAAATTCTCTACAGACTTCTCCAATGATGTATTTTTGTTTTATAAAGCAATCACCATTCTTTGTTTGTTGATACAGTTCGCAGGTTTTACAATAAGCAAACAACTTTCAGAGCCTACTTTGAAATCTCTGATATATTTCATTTTATTTTATTTTTAAATTAGATCATTGATATGTAAGGAAGGTGTTCAACATCTTTATGAAAAACTTCAAATTTGGCATTTAGAAGCAAGGCTAGTTCCTGCTCAAAAAGCCTCAATTCCCCTAATAGCTACCAGAGGAAGGTTCATCATGAAAAGAAGTCATACACCTAGATTTCTACAAAGCCATTATCCCCCAACTAAACTATGTGCCATAAAACATTGCAGTTGTCTGTAATTATCTAAGTGTCCCTAAGGAGAGGGTCTTTACAACGAAGCAAGACTAAGAAAATAATCAGATTTAGCCTGAAATCATGCTCAAAAAGTCTTAGTGGACATGAGTCTCCACCAGACATGCTTAGTTGGAGATGCACCTCTGCTGTAAAACTTGCATGCAGTATTTGTAACACCGACATTATGAAGCGACTTATTTATTTATCATTTTAAGTTTGTTATTCTTCACGCAATGAAATATATTATATAACGCAACAATCATTCACAATCTGAACCTTTAAACTTCTGATTGCAATGGATATTATAAAAATTGTGAACATGATAAGATGTTTGTATACTAAATTACTTATAGCTACATCTTGAAATTCATCAAAATTGGTTGCTATGGTTTCCCACTGGCAAGGACAAATGACATGTACCCTAGTCTTGTTCTTTACCTCAATCTTTTGAATCTCCCTATATAAACAGTGACCAATAATAATCAATCCAACATGTAAGTATTAGAATCAATTTATCACAACTTCCTAAACAAATCAAATAAAGAATACAACATGATCAACACATCAGTTATAACAATAGTAAATACTCGAATAAGAAGACCTGGAATGAACAAAAAGGTAGCAGAAAGACAGGTTTGGCACAGCAAGCCCTAGAGTTGTGACTCTTTAATACCACTTGTCATGATCCTACCTATGGTCCCACAAAACAAAGCAGACACCCACATAAAAATTTGTTTCTTTTATGCAATCTATTTCCAGAATCTTCACCTTATAACAATTAAGGCTTAGGGTATATGTCCTAAAATTGTAACAAATGAACTCATAATAATGCTAATATGACCTTCAAATCATGAGAATCACAACAGTCTATAAAAAAGAATGCAACATCAAGGACTCCATAATATCTACTACTTTACCAGTAGGAAGTTCCATGTGAATCCCCCTCGATCCGCTCATTACGAAATGCTCAGATTTAAACTCCATGCTTAAGAGAACTTTAGATATGGGGCTGAATATCCTCTTACTGACATGTATGAAAGGCCAGAAGATAATGGTCACGTTAATTACTTGTTCTCAGAAAGATTAAATGTAAGAAAAATATGCAACTAAAGAGAATCTAAAAAAACACTGATATGGATGTAATGGTTTGCAAGTACTCGCAGCACCAAACAGGCACCCAATGATTTTTTGATTGCAAAAACTGAGTTCTTGTTATCTACGAACTATTTTGGAAGCACGACAACAGAACTCTGATGTTGGTCATGAGGCAACCAAGAACAATTTTACTTAGGAAAAATGAAATTTTATTTAAAAATCTATATTATGATCAAAAGTACACTAAAGGTAAAATACCAACAAATTCATGCCTTTCTTTAAACTTGGTCACAATGTATGATGAATGGAATCATTGCATTTTGATGATACCACAAAAAATAGAAATGCAACTATGTTTTATACCTCAACCTGAATCTCACATAGTGCTTTCAAAATCAACACCATGGAAATAGGATCAAGTTCCTTGTATGTTATGTTCTCCTCTCTACACAAAAAAGGATGCCTCAGATCACAGAAAAATAAAATCCATACAGGCATAAAAATATTTGAGGCTTAAACACTCACCCACGAGCTGCAATAATTGGAAATTCCCGTTGAGCTACCTATATATGAAAGTAAATAAGATACTCCAGTCACAACACATTTAAAACTTTGATTGCATTCAATGTGGAATAACAGATTCTAGAACTATGTTGTTGAAGTACAATGATCCTATCCTACTGTTATAACTTGCCTGGTACCAGCAATCCTTAAGATTCTTACATAATACAAACACCCACATGTCACGTCCGACAAAACTTCTAATTACAGGAGGAATTGCCTGCAAGACAAATAACTAGAGGTTGAGATGTATTTAAATTGATATGTTCAAACAATCTTATTAAAATTGACGTGAATACCAAAAAAATTCCCAAAACATATTGATTCCTTACCCTTCCAACCATGTTCCTGAAGCATTCAAAACATAGCCAAACAAAAGAATAGGTAATAGACAACCACATCCTCTTGTTCTCCTATAGATTTTCTCCTTCACACACCATGCCTATAATAATATTTCCAGAATCTAGACTCATTTTCTCCAAAGATTCCATCTTGTGGACTTTCTCATTGAAAATAGTCTTGAGTTATAGCCTGGCAACCCATATTTAAACATTCACAAATAGTTCCCTTCCCCATGCTGATCACGCATACACCCAGCTTATATGGACTGAATTTCCTACTTTAAATTCCATGCTTGGCATACCAATAAGAGATTATGCCAATCCAAAGAACTATCAAGACCTAGCACTAGTCACAATGGCTAGCAGTAAAGGACAAATAATACATACATACATTGAGAAATATATATTCCCATTGATACCATAAACTTAGGGAGAAGTCTAATGAAATGGCCTTTCAAAGCAACGGAATTTTTCCAATTCAAGTGTGTCATCAAGTTAGATTTGCCTATGGAGGAATCTGGAAACCTATTAACATAAAGCTTCCTAGAACTCTAAAAATTCCAAAACAAGATTTGTAGGGCATGTGGATCTTCTCATGGTGTCAAGGATACCCACATATGTGTGATGCAGGTGAAATCCCATTCTTGAATGAAAAACATTTTATTTATTTCAAACCTATTGTTGGTCAAGGGGCTAACAATCAAGTGAAATGTATGTTTGACTGTTGCTTCTTAAAATTGCATCTATAACATACCCGACACCGTCTGTAAATGATTGAGGATAGGGGGTACTTCTGAATTTTACATTTTTTTCATTTTTCTCTACTACTCTGATCCCAATTTCTCCACTGCCCTTCCATGAATATAAGAATGAATGTGATAAGAAGGAATATGAAAATATAAGCAAAATAGAATACAATTGGATCATCAATAGATTCAATACCTTTAGGATATCTTGTATATGATCAAGCATGTGGCTTATGCATATTAGACTATGTGTTAACAACTATAATGATATGAATCTATGCACTTAATCTTATGGAATAATCATGACCTTGTTGAATAGTACTAATACTTATTACATCGTGTACAAGACATCCTATGCTTTCCCTTATTTAATATGGGTATCTATCATTGGTCAATCATAGTATGGTTGTGACACAATTATGGTATCATATTAGAGTAGTCATAGTCATGCGATTAGTACCGTTATGAATGATAGTATAGTTCAAGCTCAATACACTTAGCTCAATCATGCCCTATTTCTTTAGCACTATAAGCATTGAGTAAACTAGTTTCCATAATCAATGATCTTCATAACCCAAAACCTGTATCCGCAACTTTGTACATAGTTAACATAGTTGTAACCTCGACAATATGGATAAGCTATATTAGGCAATCACACTATCTTTTAGTATAAGCCTTTCTATTAAGCCCATATAAGGTGAAACTATTGATCATGGTTGGTATTACCGTTATTACCACTTTGACTGGAATAGAACTTGTATCTTATTGATAAGCAATCACTTCATACTATTCATGTAACCTGTAATACGAAAGTTATGAGTGAATACAATTATGACTCTAAAGAAGAAATTCAAGAAAGATCAGCTTTCTTCAACATTATTTCTTGAAACTATTCTAATTATGACTTACAAGATGGGATTCTAGTCCTTATATTCAGTGGTACAAAATAGCACAGAAACTGTCTGTATAGAGAGGCCAGTATGTAGTAGATGAACTTCAAAAGATGGAGGAAGAGGTTACAAAACTAAAAAGACTTTTGATTGCAACAAAATATGAAAAATCACATGCTATATTGGAGATGGACAAAACGGTGTGTCTCATAAAGGAATTAACATTAAATTTGGAGAGTGCTAACACTTTAGAAAGGCCAGTAACAATTGACTCTGAATTTGCATGTCCAAGAGTTGTGAAGAAGGACAATTTTGATTTGGATGAAGAAAATATCATTACAAAAACACAACTAGAGGTTGAAAAGGAAAGAAATGCATCAATAATCTTAGAACTACAAGATGTCAAATAGGAGCTTGAGCATGATATTTCATAATACCTATGTTCAGTTAAATTGAGGGACATTGCTCTTGAAAATGCAATTGATGCATTCACAGCTTTTGAAGAGGTGCAAAAATAGGCAGATGCGCTAATCATAGAATTTATGACCACAAAGAATTTCTTGGATATAGCTCAGATCTTATATATGGAAACAAAAGAAAAGCAACATGTTGTAGCTATGGCCAAAGATCGAGAGTCTAAGGAGAAGGGGAAAGAATTAGAGCATGTCAACCAGGAATTGATTAGGTTGAGTCATGAAGTAGTTCTTGTTAAGGATCTGATGTTAAAGCTCAATGCCTCAACCTCTTTATTGCAGAGCTTGAAACTAGAATTAGTGGATGACTTAGATATTGCAAAGAGCCAAGAGGTTAAAAAAAACTAAATTCAAATATATAATTCTAGTATAACTAGAGAAGATGAGAGAAAATGTAAACAAAGCCACACAAGAGGTAACTTATTTGGCAGGTGACAATGAGCCACTCAGAGAAGAGCTGGAGAGGGAAAGTGCAATGCTAGAAGAAACACACGAAAGGGTAGCAAAGTCTTATTTAGTAGTTCGCCTATCTGGAGGCTAAAATGAATCAAACAGGACAAGCAATTAAAAAATGGCAAGATGGAGAGAGGTAATCCAAGGAAGCTATGAGAGAGCTTTCAAGAGCTTTACAATGAGCAACTGCTGAGGAAGATAAAGCCAAGATTGAAGCTGAAGCAACTAGAGAGGATATGCAGAAAGAAAAGGAATAAGTTGCATAATCAGAGGCTGGTACTAGAACTACAGAGAGTAGGCTACAAGTAGCTATAAAAATGGCAAAAGAAGCTTCACAAGGTGAATTTCTACAAAAGGATTCGATGTGTTAGAGTAGGTGAATTTCTACAAAAGGATCCGCTGTGTTTCATTACGAGAATCGAGAGAACCAATGGTAAAACAACTACTTTTCTAAATAACATAAAAGTCAATGGGACGATTGTGAGGCTAAATCCATTGACCCAACACAGACCATACAAAATGAATCTAAACAAGGGAGTTCGAAAATTTTTAACAATAACAGTGAACCAGGGAGTTTGAGAGTTTTTAACAATGGGAGAATTGAGAGGATTGATGAAACAAAGGAGAACATTGAACAAGACATCATGCATAATTTTAAGGACTTTCAATCTTAGTAGTAATTTGGTTAAAATTATTTTAACATTGAGCTTGTATTTAACCCGTAACACAAATGGGAATCTATCTTGAACATTTTAGGGAGAATCATTGAAGGAGCGCACCATCCTGGGATGATGTTTCTTCCATTTATTGAGGAGAAGATACATACACAGACAATTGTTTGATTCATTTTTGCTAATAGGAAGTATTCATGTATGTATTTTTAGAGGAAATCTAACAATAACTACATTCTTCTTCACTTGAAGTACACTGTACTTCGAGTTTTTTATTTTATGAAAAGATGATGCAAAATATTCAAAATAAAATATTATATTGGTCACCTATTTGTTTTGCTGCATTTGAACATTGTATTCCTCTAGTTATTCCTAACAGAAGGTCTAGAGATTTATTCATAAAGACGCTATGTATAGCTTAGCAAGGGTATATGAGGACAATGAGCACAACTCATGAGGATTTGGGTTGCAGTAGATATGAAGTATGTAGATAATGCAAAATATTTATTCTACAAAGGGCCTCTCAAAAGCTAAATGTTTCCATCGACCTAGAGCCAATGAGTAGCTGAATTGGCTACTGCTATAATGAAGTATTTTGATTGTAGGTTCAAATTCTTATATTTTACTTCAGCTCGATTTTGGGGTAGTGTGGTTTACCTAAAATTATAGTGAATTATAATAACAATGGTGGAACTGACCCCATGTGGCAATGGCTGAATCTACACTTGTGATAAGCCTACCCAATTGCCTCTTCCTCCAACGACCCGAAAAAAATCACCTACTGTAACACCAAATATTTTTGTAGAAATTCTCCTCTTATCAGTCCTCTCTGTGAATTGAAATTCCTTCACAAGGTATTCACCATCTACATTTTAAGGAGAAGCATGGTAACTTTCATCTTCAATAGTCACATTCTCAAGTGTTTGGTTGTCCATGTGTAATGCCTCAGATTCTTGTTTTACTTTTGAGTTGCTTTGTGAAACCAAAGGAACGAAAGGTTCACTAACTTTTGAATCTTCACCGACAACTGATACAAATGTCTGGTCATGGTTAGGAAGGATGCTAGCTTCAATAATCTCATCAATATCTGTTGTTTTAGAAGCATTTTCATTGATATTATCTTCTTCTTAAGAATGAACCATAAGAAAAGATTCCTTAGAAGCAGCAGATATCTCTTTTCTATATGATGAAGATGAGAACATAGATTCCTCAAAACCCTTTTCTCTACCATATCTATCATTTTCATCATCTATGTTAGAGTAGGAGCATAAAGGTATGTCTAAACGAGGAAGGGTTTCTGGAGAATGTAATGGCATGAAGTCTCCATGTTCATGTGCTCCAACTTTATTCTCTTTTTCTTGCATTCCAAAGGATGATGGGTTCTTAGATGCAATATGATGATCAAAATCGAGCTTAGTATTTCCCTCTGTAACATGCTCTCCCTCCCTTGCACTAGCTATTTGGGCGGACAGTTCATTATGAACTGAGGAGGCAACAAACTGATCAAATCCCTTCAGAGTGGCCTCTATGTTACTTCCCTTCTCCAGTAAGATCTCATCGGAGGAAAGGCTATGGTCCTTGATGTCCCTTCCTACAATAGTTTCCAAGCCAAGATGATTACCCATTCATTCAATACCACTATTATGGGTTTTCTCCAAGGATTTATCCATGATTCTTTCCATCATAGAATTTGTTAGAGCCTTTAGCTTGGTCAAGGATGAAGCAACCCGGAAATTAACATTGTCTACAAGAAAATCAACTTGAATACTATAAAAGAGAAAGATTCGTATCTTTGACAGAATCTTGTCTCCAAGGCACTTCTACATCTTTAACAACATTCACTATCGAGGCATAAAACTCACTAGTATCCAATGCATTGTTCTGCAGAGATGGTGGGATAAGACCAGGGCTTCTGGATCCCAACAAAGAAACTGAAGCAGACAGTAAAACAAACACAAACAAGAATGACATTTTCAACCATCCAGAGGGCTTATGCTCCTCCCTTTCATCTTCATCATCATACATTGCTCGCTCTTTTTCAAAAAATTTCAACCTGTGTTTAAAGGAGGCACCACAAGTGTCGAAGGGATTTTATCAACTGTTGCTATTTCTTTTTCTTCACCCTCATGGATTTCTCTACAATCACTGGATAAAGCTACAGAAGCCATTTGGTCTCATAGGGACTGTATTTCCTTAATCTCTGTGACTTTGGTAAGTCCACTTTCTGGTTCAGATTCAAAAACCACATGCTCCCCACAAGCTAGTCCCCTAACTTCCAACTCTAGGTCTCTTTATAGATGATAATAGATAAATTGAGGTCGGGGAGATAGATAATTAGTCTTAAAATTATAGGGTGGAAGGATTGTGGGCTCTTTGAGAGGATCAAGAAACTGAGCCAGAAAGGATAATGACTCACCTTCCTCGTTTAATTCAAGGTTAGGTTCCTTTTCCTCATTGGGATTGGAAACAACCCCAACTTCAAAAAGAACCTTGCAAGCTTTGCTTTTAGGCTACAATGTGGATTGAACCTCGTCCACCTCCATACAATCCATTGAAACTTCTTCAAACTTCTCTAACATGGGGACTATATTCCACCATAGGCTCATACAGGGCTAAATTTTATGGCTTCAGCACAGAGGGCAATTTTACCAAGACTTTGGACAGTGATTGCGTTGAGGAAGCAGGATGCCAAACAATCTCATTTTTCTCCATCCAAATCCTCTTTTTGGGTTCAGAAACCTTGGAAGTAGCTGAAAACATTAGGGCCATCAAGCTTTTAATGACTTTGGGTGTGGAAGAGCTTAGGCTTGTAGATTTATGAGCTCAGATGTTCTCAATCCCATTGTTCTCTTTGATCTCCTCTGATTATCTATAATTTGAATCCTTGAACGAAGATGATGCTCTCTAAGGATACTCTGCAGGGCTATTGGTCAGGGTGGAGGCACAGAGATTCTTTGGATGAGCCTTGGGATGCGCATTAACATTGAAGCTCTTCCGGATGCCATTACCATTTCCACATAACATACAAAAAATAGAAACTTAATCAAATAGGAAAATCATTCTAGCAAAAGATAAATCAACATGTCAGGAGAAACAAAAAATAGGGGAAAACTACTCATTTTATTGACATCAAAGCCAAAAAACAAATTACAAAACATGGGGGAGTGAAGCCCCATGATTCAACCACTTTCTCCTTCTCTAAAGAGAGCTACAAATAAGGTTCTAATTTCTAATTGCTCGCTAATTCCTGGCTCAAACTTGTTGTCCCGAATAATAGTTTCTTTCGATTTACATTATTAAACTTTATTTCAATTTGCTTTTCTGAGGTAGTACAAATTTTCATAAACAAAGATACAATAAATTGCCTTTGTATGTGTATATAACATTTATATGTATATATAGTTTGAAAAAAAATAATCCACTTTTAAGTTTTCTATTAAAATAGAAGAATGAGTTGCAATATCCTTGTTGGACATATGACATAAAAATTCATCAAAACAAAAGGAACAACACATTCATCGCTAAATGTGATGAGAAACATGCATATCTATATGCAAAAAAGTCATCCACAATGTATTTCAGTCACCAACTTGGCAGTGACACAATTTAGTATCTCCTCAAGTGGGCCCTTTGATCGAATGATAGTTAACATCTCAGCCAGTGATGGAAAATAGAGGAATGATATTTCCACTGTAGCCTCTATCCCTTATATTCAACCATATAAATTATTATGTGGACATGCTAGAGGAAATGAAGAGGTAAGGCATTTTAGAAGATATGATTTAAATGTGAAGGGATTTTAGTAGTGCCTCTCAATCTAGCATTCGGACAGCTTTGGTGGGTGTCAGCAATGAATCGAGGAGAATGAAATAAGACCTAGAAATGCTTAATGTTATACACTACACCTCAATTTATTCAAGATTCAAATAAACTTCCAGAAACGAATGCAAGAAATCTTGAATTCATGAGAGGCCCTTCATATTACTTGTCAATATAGGGATTGGAATAGCCCATGTGGAGGGATCACAAGATGACTATTAGGTTCGGTCTTGCCATCATGCTTAACATTGACAAGGAATTACCTTGAAACATATGCCTGAGCAATTCCACGAGCACTAAGGAACAACAAGTGGTAACCATTATCCTTAAAGGCCAAGAAAATATGTGCTACGATTGATTATGTCCACTATTTTCCAACCAAAGGCATGAAATAGTTTTTATTTTCGTTTTTGTGATTGTTGCAATTGAACTATGGAAATCCTCCAATGAAAATTAATGAGAATCAAATCCTGGCTCACAGCCTGAGTTCCCATTTCCTACAACAGTAAGTGTCCACCAACAAAAATTCCAATACTAGAGTTATATTTCACACTTGTCATCATAGGCTCAATGCATTCTCCCTATGAATACCATCCTCATAGCGATTCTTGGATATCGCATCAACATAGTAACCTCCTGCCTTTATTAGAGTGGATAGGGGTGGTTACATAAAGATCACAATCATTGTACTATATCATATCCATGTTTGGTAAGACTTCTCTTTGCTTCTAAACTATGGGAATGACTTCTTTCATGTTGTGTATAAGAAACACCTTTCCTATATCCTTCTGTGGAAAAATGTAATCTTTAGTATAGCATATACAGGAAGGCCAATTCCATAGTGGTTTCTAGACTATCCAATTAGGCCTTCACCATATGTGCATTAGAAATTCAAGTTGTATATTTCCAACTTTCGTACTAATCTCGTACAGAATCTCGATGTTAAACTTGTGGGTGAAAAAAATATGTATTGAACACCATGAAACAAACTCCTAAAGGAAGGAACCACTAGTTAATTTTCAAATTTATGATAAAAATCTTCTAGCTTGATCTGATTGGTGGCCTTTAGGACCAGGCCAGCATTTTCTCCATGTGTCTATGGATTTCTTATCAATATAGTCGATTAGTCCACTAAAGTATTTGGCTTATCATTCACATCAACAGTATTATTGCATACTCACTCGTAGAAACAAGAGGTGCACAGTGATTCCATAAAGCATACTTAATTTGTAAGATAGTCAATCAGGCCAAATCCATACAATCGCATTTAAAAGCCAACAATGTTAAACAGATTTAGAAATTATATCATGTTGTGTATGCTTCATTTTATCTCATCTATGCTGAAGTAATTTTAAAATTTCACTACTTTGCATGATGCATGAGCCTCAAATGTTTTTTTCCATGTCATGGATGAAATTCCCTGAACACCTAAAGATAAGATTTTACCCTTTCTCTCCATTCCAAACTCCTTTCTAAAATAAAAGTCACTATTTTTAAAGATGATATACAAGAAGATGAGTGTGACTAACCTTGACTGCATCAATATTTTTTTGCTTGATGTTACCAACAGAGTGCAGAGATGCAAACTTCACGAAAGAAGTCAAAAAACATCTCACTATGTTTTATTTATAACTATCTACCACTTTATGTACACAATTATTTATATACCATAACATACAAATATGCATTGGAGATATGTAATTGATTTAGTAATGGTTACACTTGGAAAGCTCTAAGAGATTATTCAAATGAGAAGGTACCATAAATGGTAGATTTGGACAACCACATGGAAAATAAAAGCCTAGGGGTTGAGTCAGACCCTAATAAAAAGATGACCAAATTCATTTGTATTTATGCATAAATGAGACATTATTAAAAATACCATAGTTCTCCATCAACTATGACACTATTAATCCTTGAAAACTATGGAATGTTAGACAAGAACTGACACAAAAAATAACATGAAATCAATTAAATACCATTGAAGTACCAATTATAACCTTCTTGTTAAAGTTGGCAACTAGGGCCAAACTCCATGTGGATCTACTTATTCATGGAAGATGATATTTTTCTTGGATTCCTCTCATCACGAGGTGTAGGATTTGATCTAAATATCATCTAATTCCGACATGTATTCATGGAGATATGAATTTATTTGTGTTATGGGACAATTTGTCAAGGTCAGCCAGCAACCAAATTGCCCCCACTTGTGCTCAACATTTTAGTATAAAAAGAGGTGGCTTGCTATTCATTTGACCACAAACTCTTCTTGTGATCTCTTCCTCTCCACTTGTCTTTGGGTTTTGGTGGGAGCAAAGAT
Source organism: Pinus taeda (assembly GCA_000404065.3). Classification (NCBI taxonomy): domain Eukaryota; kingdom Viridiplantae; phylum Streptophyta; class Pinopsida; order Pinales; family Pinaceae; genus Pinus; species Pinus taeda. The sequence goes on along the minus strand of APFE031704199.1, from coordinate 15,526 downwards.
CCTAGGCGAGAATACTGCCCTAATGAAGAGATGCACTAGATCTGAAAGCTGCCATAGGAAAGAAGGATCTACACAACCCTAAAGGAAGATGAATTAGCTTCTAAGACTACCCTAATAAACACAGTTAATGGAGGAAGTCTAAATGTTGTCATGGTGAAGTTGCCCTAAAATGCTATGATGGTGAAGTTTCCCTAAAATGTAGTCATGGTGAACCTTCCATGGACTTATGTTTATGTTCTATCTGTATTTTAATATCGTGTTAAATATGATTGCTAATCTGGAATTGATATTGAGCTAATATGGAAAATGAAGTAAATTTTCTCTTAGCATAGAACGTACCTAAAATTAAGATGGTATCAGAGTTGAGGTGAAGACAAAGCCCAAGCAAGAGTGAAAGAGCAATCACTGAAGACAGATGGAAAGGACAAAAGGTTCAATGGGTTCTTCATCCCTCTTCAAATTCACCAAGGGTGAAGTCGAAGTAGAGAATATTATTTGAGTGGTGCAGCAGAAGCATCTAATGACCTACCTAAAGATCACTTCAATGGGAAGTCCAGATCTAAGGGTGGAAGCAAAGGCAGATGCCTTGATTGCATCAAGTTTGGCCATTGTGAAAAGGAGTGTCTGAATGGTAGGGGCACATCACTTAATGATGATAACAATCATTCCAGGGACATCTTCAATGATCAAAGGAATGATAGGTAGTGCGGGTCATCAAGGAAATGGTCGACTCTTCAAAAATAGCAAGGAACTCTAGGTATGAAGAATGAAATGTTGTTTCTGATAAGCTAAAGAAGTATTATCTTATATTTACCCTCTCCACCACTTCTCCTCTAGACTCTTTAGGAATCTAGCTTGTTGGTTGAAGTGCTTCAAGGCACTTCATCAGATAGAAGGAAGATCTCTCTAATTTGGTAGAGACGGAAACAATCGTGGAGATTATACTTGGAGTCAATGCCACCTATCCCAGAAAGGATGTAGGGAATTCTACCCTTCAATTGAATAAGGATAACACTATTCATTAGAAGAAGTTTTTTGTGTACCTGATCTCAAGAAGAACCTGGTGTCCGTTTAGGCAACGGAAATCAAAGGTTTCAAGGTGGCATTCATCAATGGAAAGGTACATGTTCGAAAAAGGAATTTTTTAAGATGCTTTTATTCTTGGGTTCAGGGTTCGAAATTTGTATCAAGTTGCAGGAAGTCCATTAGGGACCATGTCAGTTGACACATCTCTTCTATAGCACCAAAGGTTTGGCTATTATGGGGTCCTACCCGATATGAGCCAAATGGTGACAGGGATGCCTGAATTCAAGAAGATGATGAAGCTACACATCTGAGATGTACCAAAGGAAAATATTACCAGGGGACCATTCCCCTCATGTAGCAAGTCCATAGGTTTGGAAGTTTTTCTAAAACACTATCATGATGAAGCTTCCCTAAAACGTAGTCATGGTGAAGTTTCCCTAAAATGCAGTCATGGTGAGGTTGTTCTAAGACACAGCCATTGTGAGGACCTAAACACAGTCATGGTGAAGACCTAAATGTTTTCCATAAAATATCTATGTGTTGCCTTATCTAGGCCCTAAAAGAGATCCCTCGTACATTCCTCTAGGCTACAGTTTGAGGAGGGTTTTTCATGTGCCCTAACTGTTGTGGGTGTAAGCCCTAGCCATAGTCCTATTGGGATGACCATAGTCTTTACCTAGACGCATACAATGAGAAGAGTTGGTCGTAGTCCTAAGGGATCTCTAATTGTTAAAGAGTGTAACCAGGCATTGCCTAAACACTATCCTATTGGTGTCATAAGAACAAAGAAATAAGGGGCATAACATAGTCCATGGAGAGGCATGTCTCAGCCCTCATGACTATGTAACAATAACAGGAAGAAACGGTTGTTCAAGGGAAAAGATAACTCAACCTTACTTGTTGTTGGGCTAGGCCACATGCCATAGCTAGCAGCATAGACAACTAAACACAATGAAGGTACAATGTAGCACAATGGACAGTATGGTGCATCACATGATGTAATAAGATGCAGCGTGGTTGTATTGTCAACATCAACATGGTTGTATTGACAGTATGTTTAGATGCAACATAATTGGATGGATGCTACATGATAAATGCAGTTACTATTATGGGCAACATTGATTTAGTACAGTGCAACACAATGGTATAGCATGGTGATGATGGGCATGTAGATATAGTGGCAACTCGATGCATTGCAACATCTAGTTGATGATAAGTACAACATGATGATGTGGTATTGCTCAGTGATGGGAGAAACATAGTGATGAGAGCAGCTCAGTGATTGGGTGCAACACAGTGTCAGGTGCAGCATGATGATGAGGTGCAACACCATCATGGGTGCAACATGGTGATAGAGTCATATTGGAGGTTTAGTTGAAGAAATATGACTTCACCTAAGATCAGATCAGCTACCTCATTACGTTATCTTCATGGTGAATATCTATGTGATTATCTTGTCAAGTCAAGGTGTTGATTTCTAATGTATATGTACTATCTCTCTCTACTGAACTATTGAAGAATACATAAGAATAATTGATCAATGGTTTCCCCACATTAGGGTTTGTCCCTGGCTAGCGCCACATCTTGTGTCCTCTTGTCTTGGCTTGTTTTCTGCGATTTATGTTTATGTTCTATCTGCATTTTACTATCATGCTAAATGTGATTGCTAATCTGGTATTGATATTGAGATAATATGGAAAATTGAAGTAAATTTTCTCTGAGCATAGAACATACCTAAATTAACACTTCTCTAGTATGTGTCCATCACTTTACATAACATAGCCAGCTGGGGCATTTCTATAAGCAAACATAATAGAAATGACCATTGAAGCAATATGCAATTAAATTAGAATGAGCTATGTTAATATTAAAAAATGTTGATTTCAAACATAACAAGCTACCCAAATTAATCCAAGATAAAAGGAGTTCAATTTGAAAGATAAAAGAGTACAAACCTCAACATGCCCATGCTAGGAGAATTCCATTGTCGAGTAGTAAATGGGCCCATGGATAAGATATTTTCATATTGATTTCGAGATAATGCATTAGCTTATGCATTTATATGCCTAACTAGATTTTCACCTTCGACCATGTAATTCCCAACAATGGAATTTACAGTTGTCCTGAAGGTACCTATGAACAGTGGCCTTCTACATGTTGGACATGAGTATGTCTCTACAAGGCCTTAGTCCAATCTAAAAACATTTTTAAGATCTATGAGAAGAACCCATATTGCATACTTAGCAAATTAATGGGAAACCATAATCCTCTGCAAGAACCCATCCTCTACAAGATCTATCAGAAGAACCCATATTGCATCTTTCGTAAAATCAAAATGAATCCTCTGCTTTTTCTAAAAACAAAATGATATTTTTTGAACAACTACTTTTGACTCTACCTTTTTTGAAACTATAATGATAGGCTTATGATGGTGTAATCATTCATATTTCAAATTATAAAATAATAAATCAGTTATAAGTTCTTAAAACATATCTGAGCCAATCATCGTACGTTTTTAAATCTAATGTATCATTTTTTTTCTCTTTCAATCAATCATTTAACATCTTCCTTTCTTAGTCATTTTTTGTCTCTACTCTTTCTCTTGGTAGCTAAGGGATTAAGTACATATATAAGAGAAGCCAAGAGATCAAATGGTTTAAACAGAATTGAAATAGGGATCTCTTTTACCATGAATCATGTTTTATTTGTGAACTATGTCTTGTTGTTTATAAATGGATCTATTTGGAAAGCAAATAAATTGAGAGAGGTTTTGGACAATTGCAATATGGGTTCGGAGATGGAAATAAACTTCCAAATAAACCACTCATTTTAATGGTTTGAATGAAGAATAAGAACAAAGTGGCCTTCTCTATTTCCATATATGTTATTTATTTTCAATGTGGGGTCAAATACATAGGTTTAAAACTTGAAGCCCAATGACTACAAGAAAAAAGATTGGGGATGGTTGTTGGAAAAGTTGTAAGCTCAAATTCCACATTGGAGTAACAAATAGTTGTCACTTGGAGAAAAATTGGCATTGGTCAAATCAGTATTAATTTCATCCCAGTATTTTGGCAAGCTCCCTAAATTCAACGTTCATTGTGCCCTAATTCCGAAGGAAGATAGGCTAGAATCCTTTACAGAATTTAGACTCATCTCTTTGTGCAACTGTGTGTAAAAAATTGTTTCAAATATTATAGCCTCCAGAATAAATAAAAAATTATCACAGATTCCATTTCTCGAGAGCAGTTTGGCTTTCTTAGAGATAAGCAACTTTATGAAGCAATTGGTGCTGCCCAAGAAGGGCTTCACACAAGAAAATCTAAAAGGTGGAAGGCATCAGTTTTAAAACTTCACCTCTTCAAGGACTATGATAAATTTCTATCACACAGGGCCATGTATCCTACTTTTCCATGAGTTCAACATGAAAATTAGTTGAAACACGACATGTCTTCTACATGCCTATGAGAAATTTTTGTATAGCCTCAACTTTTGAAGTGATTGAAATTATTTTTCCAAGTAGATTCAAAATTGTAGAATCCTTCATTTGTTTTTAAACGTAACATATTATTTTGATAACTTTTGATGTTTTTTCATAAAATCAAAATGAATCGTCTATTTTTTTCTAAAAACAAAATGATATTTTTTAATCAGCTGTTTTTTACTCAACTTTTTTTAAACTAGAATGATTGGTCGTAATCATTCATATTTCAAATCACAAAATACTAAATGAGTTATAAGTTATTCATACATTTCTGAGCCATCCCTCTTGCGTTTTGAAATCTTCCTTTCTATAAAACGACAATTGAATAAATATGGATTTTATTGCAAATATGGGTAGAAAAAGTCCCTATCGAGAAAAATGAAATTAGCATAACCCTAGAACAAGATTAAAACAAGCTCTATCTACTTGGAATGAGATATGGATCCCCCTTCTTGCACTACTAGTTTCACTTCCTTGCTCAGCTCCTCTACCCTTTTCATCTCGTCTCCTTCTCTTCGCATAAGTTGTTTCATTGCATTTATCAAGTCATCTCTATTGGGAACTATGGTGTCACCTTCACAAAACCTAATTTTGACCTTGAAATAATCAACTAATAACACATCAATATAGTATTTATCTACAGTCATGGGCCACGCTACCAGTGGGACTCCCATTGTGATGCTCTCTAGGGTAGAATTCCACCTAAAATGGTTAAGAAGACCTCCAACAGAGGGGTGTGAGAGAACTAATAGATGTGATACCCAACCTCTGATTACCAAGCCTCTGCCCTTTGTTCAATCTTCAAAAACTTAAGGAAGCATGATATATTCATCAGCAGGCATACTACTAGGTGGATCACTAATGACCCAAATGAAGGAATCTTCACTTGCCTCTAGCCCTGCTGCCGTCTCCTCTATTTGTTAATTTGAGACAAAGGTTTGGCTCCCAAAGAAAATATAGATAACAGACTTCTCCTTCTGATAATCCAGCCATTGTAGACATACATATTCTTTGATTAAGGTGGGTTTCCTTCTCTCAATCATGTTTGTTCCCTGCTCCAACCCGAAAACATCAGGAGGAAGTAGAGGACCTACAGACCAAATAGGCCTACCAAAAACAACCCTGTGCAGATGATCTATATAAATGACTTCTAGATCATAGAAATTATTGATAAGGGTTCCCCAACTTTCCACATTCAAATCCATGTTATCTCTCAGGAATTTAATGACACTATCTAAATTCTTGTACTTACAGAGAAGGGGGGGGATTTGATATAGGGGAAAACTAATAAGGTGATTCAGATCAAGAATATGGATGGCATCATTACCTGCTAATAATTGTTCTTGCAGCATGTATTTCTAGATAGCATGAATGATAGAAGAAAAAAAAACAATGATGCATTAGAATACTATCCCAGGGATGTCGAGCTTGGTAGTTGTGTTCTGAGTCAATCCAAGTAAGAAATTGCTGATAATGGAAATAGGAGGGCTAAACCCATTTGAGATATTCTTCTGATGGTCGAACCAATCTTCGATTGAATGAGCATGCTCCTTGATTGAATACATGAAGAGTGGGAAGAGATGAAGGGTGGGAAGTTGCTCTATATTTTCACATCCCGAGGGAATTCCTTCGGTAGGAGGGAAGGGGATGATAAGAGGTTGAATGTGAAGGCCCTCTGTAGAAGATGTGTGTAATAGAGAATTAAGGAGGGATTAATTTTGTAGAGTTCTAAGGATTGTCAACAAGAGCCCATGAGATGCGAGAGACTTGAAAGATCTAGAATATGAATCTATATGTTCTAACCTCTAGGGTACATAATTTAGTGTGCATCTCATATTTTTTAAGTCCTCGTACATGGATTGTTAGAGAGGCAATTTATTGTTTATTGTGTATGTTAGGAGATATTATAAGGGGATAAGAAGTTTGGCATATGATTACGATATGAGAATATAGGAAATGGGGCGGAAGTCTAGATCTATTATGTCTTTATTTTCATCCACTAAATATGGATGAAAAAATACATAGCATTACACGTGGGCATACATAAAGAGAAGGTGGGAAATATTCTAAATCAAGTAGACCATTTTTAATTGAAGAAGACATGAAAAAACCAAAATGGTATCAAAATACCTATTATGGTAGTTAGATGAGACCCTTTATATAAGAGACAAGGGAGAGAAAAAATAGGTAAGCCATATCTTATTATGAAGTATGATTTTATAGCTAACATTCATTAAGAATATGGGATAGAGGGTTATGGAGAAGTCAAAGGTAAGACTACAATGAATGTAATCTATGAAACTTGAACGTGAAACCTTCATAAATGTAGCATTACAAAAGAAACCTATTAAAGAAAAATGGTGTTATCTAAAAGGCATTCAAAATACTTGATAGAAACAGTGTAAGCTATGTAGCAAAGGGTTTTGTTTAAAAATAATTGCTTGATTACACTTTTATTTCTACTACACAAAATGAGAACAATTTACATGTTATTATCAATAATAAGGTAATGATAATTTTTTTTATCAAATGAATAAAAAATACTTTATCATAAAGGAAGAAAACTACATTTACCCATCATAAGGTCACAAGGATTTGAAACTCTAGCAAAGAACATCTATTTTGTATATGGAAGAAAGATGGTTTCCTTTCATATGACAGTCCACTCCCTTGATGTCTTCATATAGAAACATGGTTTCCTTTCATATGACCTCCTCACATTCCTAGGAGACCCTACAAAAAGTATATGATATCTGAATCACAAAATGTTGCTTCCAAAATTCACATACTTTTGGGTATGAAATTTAGCATTACTAAAATTTCATTGTATTTTGTTCACCACATGACTAGGGTAGAACAAATTCCTTTTGGTGTCATTTAAAAAGTGATTATGCAAAACTAATCAACATAACAAAACATTTAACACGAACATATAGAACATATAACAAAATCCAAAGTAAAACACTCTTCAACAATCTTACTTAGATTCAACAAATATATCATCCCATGGTGAACAATAAGACTATTCTAACTTAAAATTTTTTTACTAGACTTGTTGGTAGATCATACCCTATTAGTCTTGAGCTTTCATTATCTTTACAATGGTAGCACAGTAATATATTGTCATTGATAACCCGAGATAACACATTGTCTATGGTTTATAGAGGTGAGGGAAGAAACGAAATACGACTGGTGTCAATAGATGACAATATATTTGTGAGAGGATAACTTTCTCCTAGGATAGAGGATTTAGGAATGATTCATTCGAGGCCTTGAACTAGTCAACTCTATTCTATATTACTAGAATATTTGTTTGATTATTACATCAATAGAAATATGAACATGTGCAGAACAAACATAAATGCTTTTTACTATGTAAATTACCAATTCAAGAAACATCTCTAATCCTACCCATTGTGTATATAAAGACATCCCCCATCCCATTGTATTACATATGCCTCCTAATTATAAAAATTGCTTCTAATCAGTAATAGCTCATTCTAAGGGAATTTCTTTCATTAGTTTATTGTATTCCTATTGTCATTTGGAATTTTCCTGTTCTGTCTTGAATATAAGCAACTAGGCATTACATTTCATTTCATTGATTGGTTCATGTAAGAGCCACCTTTGTTGACATTATCAATAGTTGAATTATTATCCAAGACAAGTGATGAAGTTAGGAAACTAGTTTATGCATAGTTTTGTCTATTCAATGAAGCTTTTAGGGCAGATTTCTTAAAGCACTCTCAGAAAGAATTGCTGAGACAAAAACTAGTAGGAGTAGACTACACCGTGTATTGCCACTCTATTTAGTTGTTGATTACTAAATCCTAACAATTGACAATGTTTGTTAGGGATACATTTCTACACTCACTAGATGAAAGAAAACATAGGAAAATATGCTCACTTTCAATGGAAACCTCATTTATTCCTAGAATTACAATGAAACAATAGCTAACCCATGAGCTCCTTTGGCCCCAATTCACCATTTCTCACTATGGTGTGCTCGACGAGAATGAAATTTCAAAAAGGAATGAGGCCTCTTTGATTTCACACAAATATAACACCATAAAGGATTCTATGAGCAAACATGCATCCTGAGGTCTCTAATTTGTGACTCTGCCCGCGACATAAAAAATAGAAGTGAATATTCACAAGATATACACAACTAAATGAGCTATATATCCTTCTAATTTATATACAATGTATGTTAATCATGATATAAGAAATCTGGTTCAAAATTCCCTAAAATAAACCAAAAATAGAGAGATGGGCCACAAAGGGAAAATTCTGTCAATGTCATCTCCTAGGGTTTTAGCAAAGAACAAAAAGTCAATAAGATTCAAGAAAGAAGTATAATTAAGACATAAAACCCTAGTTTTAATTCAGGTTCCATCCCTTAACTTGCAACAAATAGTGATAATTTCAGTTCTGGCCATATTGGGAAAATATTACCCTTGTCACAGTTGTTGAAAATCATGGAGACGTTGGATGGAGCAAGGTTTATGGGAACCCTCCATTTTGCAGTGCATGGCATGATAATCACAATGTCAAATTAAGAGTGGTGTGACTGGTAAAGAATGGTTTCTAAGCCTCTCAGTGGTAGTAATAAACGCATTAAAACCCAAACGCCCATCTCCATTAACCTTCATAGATAGATAAAGTTGGTGACATAATGCAGTCTTGGGTAGAGAAATCCCCATTTTCTTAGTGCCCTCTAATGCCATACCCATGTACCCATATCATTAAGCATATAATATGCAAAAAACCCAAGTGAAAAATCTCGTCTAGTAAGCCTCTCTCCAAACATAAGTTTCATGACCTTCGAACCCTGCTGCTCCCTCGGAAAGAGACAAGTACTCAGACACGTCCAACCTAACTTTGTTAGCAAATACAAGGCCCTTGCTCAGAACTCATAGGTTTGCCACAGCCATAATTTGATTCGCTATTTTTTAGCTCTGGTCTTAGCCTGAACACCCCAAATAAGTCGATAATCCCATAGCCTTGAACAAGGATTTTGGCTTCACCACAGTCTTCGCATGGCTCCCCACCAAGATAGCTAGTCTTTTCATTAGCCCATTTTCCCCCTTCAACACCGACACATCCATGGATTCATAGCCTCTAACTCGGTCATCCAGTAGCCTGAAATAGGGATTCCAACTTCACCACATTCTTCACACGGCCCTCCATTATTTAAAACTTGGTTATGACAAGCCATGGAATTTACGGGGAAAGATACTAAGTAAAAAGTTTTCACTTACGAGACAGTTAGAATAGTTACTCCTTTCCCTAGAGATAAATTATCTCAGATGGGAAAGAAGCGGGGGAGGGGAGTATGAGAGAAGTCCCGAGGCAAAGAAAAGGGAGATGGAAAGAGACGAAACTCTCTAGTAGGATGTTTCCAGATAGAATTCTTGACCTAGTTGGCCAGTGGAACTATATCTAAAGCCCTAGTGCCCAAACTAAGGGCCCTAGGCTATAGCTAGTTGGGACTAGGTGGTTCTAGGGTGAACCTATGAATATTCCTAATCTGAACTATTTTGGAAGTGGAAAAATGGCTCGGGGGGAGAACTGGTGGTTGTCGTTCTCATTGGTTGGGAGGAGTGGTCTTCTCCTCTATAAATTTCATGGTACCCTGACCTTAAAAATATAAGTACTTCTAATTCTTTAAATTATAGTACATAGAATACTATTTGAATCCATTTCAATAAGTTTTATTGTAAGTCTCTATATACTGGTTATTAAAAAAATGATATGTTTTTCATGTAGAAGAGTTTACAACTTGTGGCTGACTTGGGAATCTAAAAAAAGGGAAATCAATAAGTATTGTAAAATTTTGTTTTACCAGCGTTGACCAGTTGTGTGTAATTATGAAAGATTCCAAGAAACTATACAAACTGTGTGTTGTTAGATAAGTCTTTAGAGATAAAATATGTTGTACAAACTAGAATAAATTACTTACATCTATTTACTGAATTTAGATTATTGTTTGTTAATCTCAAGTCCTTAAATAAAAAAAATGAAATAGTAATAGAGAAGTTAGGGACTCTACTTGAGATTGGGTTAGATTTCGGGTCTAGTCGACATAGTCAGCAATCGAGACCCATCACTAAATCATCTGATAGTTATGGGAAGTCTAAATCATCATATAGTTATGCGAAGTCAAAAAATGGAAATATAAATTCATTAATAACAAAAAACGAATGGTGGGTTTAAGAAATATTTTAGAGTCAAACTTTACCAGTCTTTGTTTTTTTAGAAGAAGAAAATGGTACAAAAGTATGTAAAGATATACGTTCACTCGATAGACTCATAGAAATACTATTTTTTATAGGGTCACATAAACTATGTGATACAAACAAAACTCTAATCAAATTCCCAGAACATGAAACCCTTCGCAGGAAAGGAACTCAATGATACTAGGAACCCAATGATACCCAAGTACATATTTATATGCACAATAACAAATTTTAATAAAACAACACATATATAATTCTTGAGGAGATGATAGGCCTAAAAGAAATTTTAGCAAACATCCTTAGCGATGACTGTTTGTTAACCATATATAGTACTAAAGAGGAATTTTGGAGTCCAGTCTCGGGAAAATAATCTTTTAAGGCCACAATGTTGGTTTAGTGATGTGTACATTGGAAATTTGATTTTGGCGAGAACATGATAAAACACGTATAACCCCAATGTGAGAAACTGTAAGTCGGGTTCAGCCCTTGTGGTCCAACCCTGCAATTAGAACAACTAAAATTTCAGTAAGAATTTGCAGCGTGTATCCACTTCATGTTGGAAATAGAAAACCCTAGCCAAAATGTATGAAAAGCTATCCGGCAGCAGCCAAGGAATGTTCATAAGTTAGCGAAGTAAAAGATATATATATATATATATATATATATATATATATATATATATATTATTATATATATATTAAGATTTTGTTGGAAGAGAACGCTCACTTGGTAAACAAAATAATAGTTTCAAACTCTGTCACTATAACCAGAATAGCGAATAAAAATAACGAAGAGAAAACTTATTATTCTATAGAAACTAATGAATATAAATAGCGTGTTCGCTAGTTTACTGGTAGAAATTTGAAGGTGCTCCAACTGAAGCCGAGGAAAACTACCTTGGGATATTGACTCATCCAAACCCTAGTTAGGCTTACCTAGGTGCCATGGCATAAATTCGAAGGTGCTCCAACTGAAGCCGAGGAGAACTACCATGGGATATTGACTCGTCCAAACCTTAGTCAGGCTTACCTAGGTGCCAGAGTTCAAACGGAATAGGAGTAAAATGAAAATGACCACAACTGAAAAGGTTAAAAGGATTTCTTATAAAATATTAACTGTGAAAAAGAATAAAGGGATCATGTGGTAGAATTCACTAGCTATGACCTGGGAAATAAAGGGAACTCCGTCCCTATAAATAGAATGCAAATAAAAATAACGAAGAGAAAAATTATTATTCTACAGAAACTGATCAATATAAATAGTGTGTTACCTAGTTCATTGGCAGAAATTCGAAGATGCTCTAACTAAAGCCTAGAAGAACTACCATGGGATATTGACTCATCCAAACCTTGGTCGAGCTTACCTAGGTGCCATGGAAAAAATTCAAAGGTGCTCCAGCTGAAGCTAAGGAGAAATACCATAGGATATTGACTCGTCCAAACCCTAGTCAAGCTTACTTAGGTGCCAAAGTTTAAACAGAATAGGAGTAAAACGAAAGTTACCATAACTGAAAAGGTTAAAAGGATTTCTTATAAAATATTGACTTTGTAAAAGAATGAAGGGAACCTGTGGTAAAATTCAGTAGCTGTGACTTTGGAAATAAAGGGAACTTTGTCCCTATAACCAGAATAGTGAATAAAAATAACGAAGAGAAAAATTATTATTCTATAGAAACTGATTAATATAAATAGTGTGTTACCTAGTTCGCTGGCAGAAATTCGAATGTGCTCTAGCGCTCTAGCTAAATCCAGGGAGAACTACCATTGATAATTACTCATCCAAACCCTGCTCAGCCTTATATAGGTTCCAAAGTTCAAAGAGAATAGGAGTAAAACGAAAGTGACCATAACAGAAAAGGTTAAAATGATTTCTTATAAAATATTGACTATGTAAAAGAATGAAGGCAACGAGTGTGGATATCCATTATTGCTTTGTTGTGGCAGAGAATTCAGTTATCAAAGAAAGAATGATCCAGGGATGTAGTCGAGAAGGTTGCATAGCTCGCTTGGAAGGCGGGGAAGTGAGAATGAGGTTGATATGGCACGACAGGGAGGGGTATCTCTCCATAACTCCCTCGTGATGCTAGCTACCATCAATTCCTTCCCTTAGTCCTATAAATCATTGATCTAGTGACACTTCAATAGTGTGAAACTTGATGAGGTGACTGTTGGGTTATGTTATATTCTTTCCACGATTAGCCCACGTAGTTAACCACGGGGTTAGAAGGGGGGCAGAGCCCCTCATTCGTTGTGTTGATTGTGTAGCAGGGGGAGTCATAAGGGGTTTGAGGGGTGCAGGTAACCCCACTCTATGGGGTTCAGGGTAGCACCCCATAAAATTTTGGTTTTGGACCCTATATTAGGTTGGGCGGACCTACTTATGGTTTTGTGCATGTTTTCTGCACATTGTTTTGGTCATGATGGTTTTCGGTCCATGGCATTGGATGCTTTGACATGTATAAATATGTATTGTAACATTGAAAGGAACATAATGAAAAATAAAGCTGGTAGTCCTGGTTTTGGGATCCAGAGGAAAATCTCTATGTATATGCGTTTTATGTGTTATGCTCTCACATTGTTTATTTTCTGCGTTTTAGAATTCGTATGCAGGTAATTTCTGTATGGGATTAAAACCTACATTTGGTATTAGAGCTATTTTGGCTTCAAGGGGATGGTTTTGCTATTGAGGGGTTTCGCTCAAGCCTATGGTAGATGTTGTTCAATAGGAGATCTGTGGAATCGATTCTGGTGGTGAAAGAAGATGGCGAGCAGTGGAAAGACAGAGATCGAGAAATTTAATGGTCAGAGTTTTGAGTTATGGAAACTCAAGATGGAGGATCTGTCGGTGGATAAAGATCAGTGGATCGTGGTAGATCTAGGTACTAAACCAATGGGAGTGTTCGATGAAGATTGGAAGAAGTTGGATTGGAAGGCAAAGAGCACGATATAATTGTGTGTCTTAGATTCAGTATTGCTGAATGTATCAGGGGAAGCTAAAGCGAAGGCTTTGTGGGAGAAGTTAGGGACTTTATACCAATCTATGTCTTTGGTGAATAAACTGTTCCTATGGAAAGCGTTGTATAAGCTGAGGATGAAAGATGGAGACTCAGTGACAGAGGATCTGAATGCATTTAATATTGTGGTAAGTCAGTTATCATCTGTTGATAACTGAAATATGCTTACAACCAGAAATGGAAATAAACCAGCTAAGGCGATGGTAGCTTATCTCTAAGAAGAGATGTGTGGCTACATGCCTCTGAACTATGTTACAATGAGGCTTGAAGGCCTATTTATTGTTGAGAAACAATGGAAAAACCCTTCACATTCCAAAACCTAACCCTAGAAGATGAAACGCCAAATTGTGGGCCCCGTTTTTGGGTATTTTGGTACATCAACTTCCCGGGGTCGCGAATTGGTCGTATTATCTCCGTTTGATGCGCATGATAGCCCGTTGGAAAGATCTCTCCGAGGAATACGACAGAAAAGACAATATTTAGATAAAAAAATCATTGGCGGTAGATTTCCAAAAAACGTCGTTTAGGGCCTCAAAACGGTTCCGGAAGTTTAGGACCCGAAAAACTGCTAAAAATAGTAAACTGTGCTATAATTGAGGAAACTGAAAGAACTGAAAGAAGCACTAGAGGGGATCCAAGTGGAATTA
>APFE031704194.1:23290-38264 GCA_000404065.3 Pinus taeda | reverse complement strand
AAAAAAGTTAAATTAAGAGAAACACTGAATTAAGTAAAACTTAAAATAAAAATGAAAAATTGACATGTTGACATATGTATTATGTGTATGTAGATCTTTTTCCAATCCCTTACCATTTTTGAAATTGTTTGTTCTATTTAATGGATGAAGAGGGTATGAGATTATTTATTTATTCTTTTGGAACAAAAGTGTTGTGAGACAAAGGATTCCTTGACAGTAGTAATTGATTGAAGGCTTGAGGGTGGCAAGTTGTGGAAAGACTATGTGCAATTGAGCCTACTGTTGGGTTGAGAGTCATCCTCAAAAACTTTGTTGCAATTAGTAGGATTCAAATAGCATTCAACTCCGAAGTCACAAGTAAAAATATTGTTGCTACAGGTAAATTTTCTCTACTCATGTTTTATGAAAATTCTATGCTAATTAGTTGAATAGTTTGTGTGTTGATTATCAATTACATGATTGGTATAATTAATTGTATATTTTAATTTTTGGGTTGTTATGTTAGGCGCGGGATCCCCCAAGGGAAGTTTTGGGGCTTAGAGCCCAGATTTTGATCAAAAGTTGTAACCCCGATGTAAAGACTCCGCATTTCGTAGGCGCGAAGTGCGCAATTTGTAAAAAAGTCATAGGGTTGTCTACCCTCAATTTTGTAATGCAATATTGGGTGTAGAGATCTACCCATGGTCCACGGACCATGGGATTGTATAAATAGAGCGAGGCTCTAAGTAGTTAAATGAGATAATAGATCATGAAATAATACAGATCTAAGGATGAAAAGTTGAGTCTTATATGAAATGTAAGGTCTAGTTTTGGGTTGTAGGGTAGGAGAAGGCTCTGCAACTGAGTGCACAAAGGCCTAGTAGTCTGCAAGTGAGTGCATGGACCCCTGCAGCTGAGTGTGCAGGGCGAGTCGAGTTTGTAACAGTTGGAGCATTAATAAAGAGACGTTCCATATCCATTATACATATTTATTCCTGTTTTATGGATCTGTTACATTGAATATACGTTGCACTTGTAATGCTTATATGATGCGTGGATATGTATGAATGTGTTGAATAAGTGAATGCAAGCTAGAATATCTGTTTACGTGAAGTTAACTAAGATCTTTAAGAAGATAAGTAAGATAAGCAGTGTAATTTGGGGAAATAACGCAGGACACTGCCATAGTAGCATGAAAGCATCTCAACCCCTGGTTAGGGTTGCGCGAAAGACGATTGTAACAGATTGCGAAGGTATTGAAGGTTAGAACAATGCGTGAAGTGACCTATACAAAGTTAGGCACAATTGGACTAACTCAGCACCTCAGACATCTCAAGGGTGCCGAAACTTGGTTCCAGCATCCCCTCATACTACTTTGGGTGAGGCTTCAGTCCGCCCTCTGCGAGCTAATGCCGAAAGGGCCAGTAGTGTAGGGATTTGTTTGGCTAATTAAATCTGAACCTGGGTAAGACCCCCTCAAACCAAAAAATGGTTTCATTGCCGGGACCAGAATCTGCATTGATATGTCTGATGTCGTATCATTGGAATCCAACTAAGAAGAAAATTGAAGGCTAGTTGGAGAGAAAAATTCACGAGTTTGCAGCACAGGAGAACATAAATCCATGACTGACAAAATAAGAGTGGTTAGAATACTACCTATACATAGAGATCCATGAAATGTTCTTTGCATCTTTCCCTACTAAGCTATATGAATGGATCGTGAAACTAGCAGATAGCCAAGGAAGGTGGAAACTCGACAATCCTATTGTGTGGACCCCACAGCTAGTGCGAAGATCGGAAGCATCGAAGGATAAGATCGCTCACGTTGTTGATCATTGGCTCAATCATATTATAGGAGGATTCATTACTGAGTTCGCGATTGATATCTTAGTCAGCTATAGCGAGGTAGAGAAAAGCTTTCTCAAGGGACCATGAGGTAAGTATAGAAAGTCTTTGAATACTTGGGTTAAAATGCCATTGTGCGAAAAGAGGGTTATGTAGTTACCTTGATGTTCAGGGCTACGCGAAGTGGAAAAGCTTACAGGAACAAAGGAAATAAGGGACCAGAAACTAACCCCTTGATTTCATCTCCACGAGGGGATGATTAAGAGCTCACGAAGGTCTCATCGTGAAGTGAGATCCATCTGATAAGGCAAAGAATTCCACGAATACCGCCTCCACCCACACCGCCACCAACTTCACCACCATCACCTCCATCTTCACCTGTACCACCTCCACCACTACCGTGATTCAATATGGAAAGCATAGTGAAGTTTCTTGTGTTCAAGGGTTTGGGAAATGAGGATCCAGACCAATTCTGATTCGTGGTAAGAGTTGTATGGGA
The DNA here is from genome assembly GCA_000404065.3 of Pinus taeda. Taxonomy (NCBI): domain Eukaryota; kingdom Viridiplantae; phylum Streptophyta; class Pinopsida; order Pinales; family Pinaceae; genus Pinus; species Pinus taeda. Next base: position 35,941 of record APFE031704194.1, on the reverse strand, counting down.
AGTGCAAGGAGTTACATATGACAATATAAAGAAAGCGACAGTCGTTAGCACGCTATAGTACCGGTTGCTGACTTGGTATATTAAGCACTCCAATGATAATCCAAATGCGGGAATCATGGATATCCAAGAAGTGCTAAATAGAGAATTTAGCAGACAAAAGTCTAAAGCATAGTCAATCATTGCATTCAAAGAGATCACGATGCTACCAAGTGAGGCTCCTTGGGAGCTGGATCAGAAGCTGAAATGTATGATTTGTGAAGCTAATATGAATCTAATGGATGGATAGCATCGCGAATGGTTTGTAGCTTCACTAATGCCACATTTAAGGAGTGCATTATCACAGCAGAAGCTAACAACTCAGGCAAAGGCCTTTGAGATCGCGATGAGCCTACATGAGACCCCAATCCAGGATCCTAACTTGGGAGTTCAACAGATCCATGCGCAACTGAGGAATTTATGCCTTGATATGCAGAGTCTGAAATAGGATAGGACGACTCGACCAGAAGTGCGCGAAGAGATGTGGTGTGTAAAATGCAAGGGTCAGGGTCATGACAAGGACCACTGCCTAGTTTTCGCAAATTACCTCTCAGGAGGAGGATCGATGTTGTTAAGGCTGGAAGCACAAGCAGGACCTAGCACGATGCTTTCTTTGTGGTGTGTGATTTGTCAAATATCTGGAAAACATGCCACAGACAATTGTCACTTGTTACAGAAGAATACGCAAAATTCACAACAATTGTTCTACAACTTTTGTAGGTTAATGGGACACGATGAGTGCACTTGTAGAAGCTATGAGTTAATTATGGATAGAACTCCCACCTATAGAGTTTAGGTTGAAACGCGGCCCCTTGACCAGAATGCAGGAATGGCATGAACAGGATTTCACGGGCATGAACGAGGCCGAGGTGGAGGAGGACCTAGAAGAGGTCACGAACAATTGATATGCTACAATTGCGGAGGCCCAGGACATTATGCTCGCGATTGCACAAATCCAACATGCTCATCATGTTTGTATTGAAACTTGTTTGATCACGAGACAGAAGATTGTCCTACACTGATAGCTAGGATACACAACAAAGGAGCACTACCACCTCCCTCGACTCAGAACTTGCATATGATGAGGTTTGAGTCGTGTGAGGAAGATCCAAATGTGAACATTGTGCTTCAAAGTGGGATCACGACAAGAGATGACAAAGGCAAACAGATAGAAGATAGTACTTGGGTCTGCAAAGCTCCAGCAAAAGAAGTGGAGTTTGAATTGGAGCGCACTTAGAAAACCTTCATGGAAGCTAAGAAAAGCTTTGCTGATGCCTCCACTTTAGGAAGCAAAGATAGACTGGAGTCGGAGATGGACCCATCCATGCTCACAACATTCTTGGAAACATGTATGAAGTTACTACGGAACAGTAAAGTTGTAAAAGGGTTACAGGAACTTATTCACAGATGCGCTGGATAGCGCCAAGAGAACTGCACATATTTAGGAAGATTGGAAAACATAAGACAAGGACGGGAAGAGAAATGAGGCTAACCGTGTAGATCAAAGAATATGAGATCGAACAAGTCATCCTGGATTTGGGATCCGATGTGAATGTTCTGCCAAAACAGACATGGGAGGAAATGGGGAAACCTATGCTGCAGTGGTCTCCTATTCAGCTGTGAATGACGAACCGGTAGAAAATAATACCCTTGGGGCGATGACAGGGAATAACCATGGACATTGAGGGAGCCAACACATTAGTAGACTTTGAAGTGATAGAGATTGTTGATGACAACAACCCCTACCATGCGCTCTTAGGAATTGATTGGGCCATGGACATGAACGAGGTCATTAATCTAAAAAAGCGAAAAATGATTTTTGAAAAGAAGTCACTACGCGTAATTGTACCCGTAGACCCTGTTGATGCATCACGTTATATATAGCCAGTGCATGACTATGAAAGTGATGATGGTTTGGACTTGCACGTATAAGATAACAACGCAAAACTAGGACTGGGTGAATCCCACCGCGGATGGCCAGAATGTGTGGGAGCACGAAAGCTCCTATACTTCAGATTCGGATGAGGAGACAGAGCGATGGCAAAATCAGTTACATGAGGTAACTACACTAAATTGTAATATAATGACAAGGTCACTACACTGTGTATCAATAGAAGTAAGAGATCTACCTACTTATGATGCTTTAAGAGAGGTAGATACATTTTTGGATAAATTTGAAAGGGATATTCCAAAGAAACAAAGCTTCCAGGCGTCAGACTAGGTACTGCGTGTTACGCCCCTGAGGTGGTGGGGAATGCACAAAGGGAGCTTTGATGATTGGCGCTAGTGTAGGTGAATGATTTGCTTACGATTTAGGAAGCCTAGGGTGCAACGGAAAGATAATTACAATGGGCAGGATGATCCGCGCATGCATCTAGCCAAATGGACGCAGACCTATGGGGAAAAGCCATAGTCTGAGTGGGTACACATGTTCTGTCATACCTTGGATGTTACACCAATGAACTGCTATATAGAAATAGAGCTCCACCATGGGACAGGTGAATGGGATGTTCTGTGTGAAGGGTTCATGATGACCTTTAGTTTTGAGGATGAGTGGGACAGTATTGATGAAGCGCTACAAGAGGTAAAAGCAGCCATCTTTAGGATACCATAGGAGCCAATAGAATCGATTCAACCTGAATGAGATACTTAGCTGAGTTGCATGTTGGAATGTTATAATGTATCTGCTGAAGAAGAAGATGAAGATCCGTAGAAAATTAACATTCCAGAGACGGAAGGCCACCGCGAGGTCTAGGGACCAAAGATTGAGGACCTTGACATAACCACGTCGGTGAAGACTAAGCAGGTGAATATTGGTACAGAGGCAGAACCTAAAATTGCAAAGATTGGAGACTATTGGGATGAACCGACGGTGGATAAGGTCACTAAATTACTTCGCAAATATCAGGACTTATTCCTGACCAAGTTTATGGATTTAAAGGGAATAATCAAAGATTTAGGGGTAATGAAGATCACGTTAAAACCTGATGCGAATCCAGTTAAGAAAAGGTCATATCGCTTAAATCTAAAATACAAGGAGAAGGTCCATGTAGAACTAGACAAGATGCTTGCGACAGGCATCATTGAGTCTATGGAGGAACCTGATTTGGTAAGCTTAATGGTGGTACAAGAGAAGAAGCAGATGAAAGAAATAATAATATGCGTGGATCTCAAAAAGTTGAACAACATGTGTGTACATGATCCATTCCCAACTCCGTTCACAGATGAGGTGTTGGACAATGTAGGAAGTCAGGAAGCATATTCTTTCACTAATGGGTTCTTAGGTACCACCAGATTAAACCAGAGGATAGGAGCAAGACAACCTTCGCAACTAAGTGGGGTTGCTTTCAATATACTGTCATGCCATTTGGATTGAAAAATTCCCTTACTATATTTTCACGCATAGTTGTTGCGGCATTCAAGGAATATATTGATAAGCTCTTGGAGGTCTATTTTGATGACTGGACTATATTTGGGCTAGTTAGTTGCCATGTAGTGAACCTACAGTTGATGCTGGATACATCTCGAATATACCAAATTGCACTCAACCTCAAGAAATTTATGTTTCTCGTTCCTTTTGGGAACCTGTTGGGGCATGTGGTTTGTAGATAAGGGTTGATGTTAGACCTCACGAAAATCACAGTGATTCTGAATTTGGAAGCACCACGAAATGCGAAACAGCTACGTGCTACTCTCAGGCATACGGGGTACTATAGGAATTTCATCAAAAGCTATTTCCAGATCACTGCGCTAATGGAGAAACTGTTGAAAATGGATGTCACATTCTACTAGAATGACTGTTGTAAGAAAAGCCTGGATGTATTGAAAGAAAATATGGTTACTACGTCGATTATGGTCTTCCTGAACTAGAAGAAAGAGTTTCATGTGGACGTGTTGAGTATAGCACTAGGGGTATTACTAACATAGGCTAGTGGAGAAGGCTTACCCTATCATGTTTGCAAGTCGCAGATCATCTAAAACAGAAAATAACTATTACACCACTGAACATGAAGGACTAGCTATGGTGTATGCGCTCCAGAAGTATTGACACTACTTGCTAGGAGGTCTCTTTAAGATTTATACAGATCATCCTGCACTGAAGTACTTGGTCAATAAGCTTGTGTTGGGGGGGCGCATATGCAGATGGATTTTATTGTTCCAAGAATATGATTTTGAAGTTGTTGTGAAGCCTGGATGATTGGAAGTGGGACCAGATCACCTATCACAGATTGAGATAGGAGAGGAACCTACTAGTCTGAAGGAAGGATTACCTGATGCACAACTCTTTGTTGTGCTCATTGCAGATGGACATTTTGGAGATATAATTCACTTTTTCATGATTGGAACTGCGACAAAAGGGTACTCTGTCCAGTAGAAGAAGGAACTAGTGGTGCACGCGGTAGATTTCTTTGTCATTGTGGGGCACCTATATAAGATGAGAAATGATGAGATACTGTGAAGGTATGTATCTAAGTTTGAACAAAGAAATATCCTCGCGGACGCTCATCGGGGTGTTGCTGGAGGACATTATGCAGGACAAGAAGCCGCGTAGAAGATTCTCCGTGTAGGGTTGTGGTGGCTGACCCTTCATTAGGATTCAAAAGCACATTGCAAGGCTTGTGATGTATGTTAAAGAATAGGTAAAACATTGTGGAGGGACAATATGCCTTTGAATCTGCAAATGATGTTGAAACCATTTGAAAACTAGGCAATCGACTTTGTAGGACCTATCAAACCTCAACGAAAGACAGGCACAAGATATATTATCATTGCGATAGAGTACCTGACTCGTTGGGTAGAAGCACAACTGGTAAAGGATTGCACAGCCGCGACGACTATTGAGTTTCTGTTTTCACATGTATTGATGCGATTCGGATGTATGAAGATCTTGATGAGTGATTGCGGTACACATTTCTTGAATGAGATGATCAGTGCGCTGACTGAAGAATTTTAGGTGTATCATCAGAAAAGCACAACGCACCACCCGCAGGCTAATGGGACAATAGAAGCGTTCAATAAAGTACTGGAGATGCATTGACCAAAGTATGTAATGCGTAGCAAAGTGATTGGGACCTACGCATACCATAGTATTATGGGCTTATAGTAAGACATGTAATAAACTGACGGGACACACACCTTTTAGGCTTGTCTATGGAGTGGAAGCTGTAATGCCTATGAAATACATCGTGCATAGTCTGTGCATAGTAGTGCTCACAGGTATGACAGATCGCGGAGCCTTGGAGGAGAGGCTCACGTAGTTGGAGGAGCTCGAGGAAGAACGGTTTTTGGCTAGATTCCACCAGCAGTTGCAAAAGCAGCGCAAAAAGGCTTGGCACAATCGACATATTAAGTTGCGCACCTTCAAGGTGAATGATTTGGTGTTTTTGTATGATAGTAAGTTCAATAAATTCCCATGGAAGCTCAGAATGCATTGGCTGGGACCATATGTTATTAAGGAGATCACAGATGGTGGCATGGTGCAGTTGGTAAAGCTAATTGGAGAACTCTTCCCAGGAAAAGTCAATAGCAGTCATTTGAAGGCATACACAGGTGGCCCAACTATCTAACTAACCGACAAAAGCATAGTCTTAGTGCTCCAGGCAACTGAGAGGAGGTACGAGACTATAAACCACTCTGCCCAAAAGTTGCACGATGTCAAGACTACGAGAAGTAGTGACGTGTTGCAGGGTCCACAACAGTGAGAGGGTAGCGGCGCTGCCACGCGGGTCAGCTGGAAAGTGACCGTTACAGTAACTATTCATGATGTGATGCTTGATTTGGGACCAAATGGAGTGGGCGACAAGCATTTAAGGTGAAATTTATGGGCTAGATTCTTGAAAACTGGCCACCAAGTGAGCATTAAAGGACTGAATGTGGGAGGAACGGTCGAATTCAAATTCAAAAGGCACTATAAATTACAAAGGGGAATCCAGCAAACAACACTTCGCAATTTGAGAACTAAGCTATTGTGCGCCCAGACACTCATGAAATCAAACTTGTTCGATCTTTTGAAGGCGAATTCTTTGTTTGAGAACTTACCCAAACAGAGAAGTCCACCACGTAGAGGAAAAAGGATGTGGAAAAACTGTGGATGGCGCAGTTGGCAGAGAAGCGAAGGAATGAAGCAAGAGTAGCCAAGGCCTAGGAGGTGCATGACCCTGCGAAGGTGGTGGAAGAGCAACAGAGGGTAGCTGAGGAGGAGCGTGAAGGCCAAAAGTTGCCTTCACCTGAACATGAAATAGATATAGAGCAAGGTGGTGCGGACTTGTAGACATTGTCCACACAACTGAAACGATAATGCCCAAGAGAGCAGGTAGGGTCACGGAAGAAGTCAAAAGCTTCAAAAACTTGTTTCAACCTGATCACCCTCACTGAGTGGGATCTACAGGACATTGGGGAGACGGTGAGGGACATCACCGCGGAGGCCCTCCAACAGTTTGCAGAGGAAAACTAGATGGTGTTGGGGTCTCTCCAAGCGCAGATATAGGAGTTGCAGGTGCACACTCCACAGGCTGGCACTTTGTCAATCAACCTCGTAGTAGGCACGTTCGCGGCTGAGGAAATATTGCGCGACAGAATGACCAACACTATAGGGAGCACTCATTATATAAAATGAGGCTGATAGGCCTATGGTCAGTGGGATGAAGGGGATCGTGACAAATATGGCTGCGCTCCCTCATGAGACGCTCTACGTTTTACAGGACAGAGTTACTACAGAACTGCGAGCCAGCGAGGGTCACGTGCTCCACGTCATGAGCGAGAAGTGCATCAACATTTAACAGTTGAGCCTACAATGCGACGAGGTAGTGTCACAGAATCGATAGATAGTGCAGGTGGTCAAGGAAGCCTGCCAAATGGTCCTGGAGCTGGCCATCCAAGCAGAGAACCAGTGGAGTTGTGCATCTAGAAACTAGCAGCAAGGGTGCATGAGGCAAAGGAAGAGATAGCTAAGGTTCAACTGGCGTTGAACCTTTAGATATCCAAACTACAATTGAAGGCACAACCTTCAACTCCACCAGAGGTTAAGGAATAGCGCACCAGCACGATTACAGACTACACAAAGCTGTTTGAGGAGTTTTTTGAGGTTCTCGCTACTATGCAGGATGACCGAAACATATAGCACCTAGAAACAAAGACGCATGAGCTACAACAGAAATATGATGAAGTAAAGGGGACCGTGCAGGTGGTTTCCCTTACACAGAGGCTCGCGTGGATGCAGCAGGCAAAAGTGCTCAACGAGTAGGTGGATGCTGCTAGACATAAGGAAACAATTTTGAAGGTGTGTTTACAACCGAGGATTGATGAGGCATATGTCATTATAGCCTCTATTGAAGAAAATCTTGCGCAGATGCAAGGAACACAAGAACAGGTTTAGGGAGGCAGTTGAGCTACAACAGTCTCTAAACAATGCAACTAGGAAGTGTAGCAGGCAGTTGCTCAGTGTGTTGTCGATCTTGTAGTGATCCAGGCAGAGTTGGGAGGTCTTTGTGCAAAGATTTCCACACCGACAGAGTGACTCAAGGGCGAGTCACGATGTTTGTGTTGGGGGCGTATTGGGCGTGGGATCCCCTAAGGGAATTTTTGGGGCTTAGAGCTCAGATTTTGGTCAAAAGTTGTAACCCCAATGTAAAGACTCGACATTTTGTGGGCACGAAGTGCGTAGTTTGTAAAAGAGTCATAGTGTTGCCTGCCCTCAACTTTGTAATGTAATGTTGGCTATAGATATCTACCCATGATCCACAGACCATGGGATTGTATAAATAGAGTGAGGCTCTATGTAGTTAAATCAGAGAATAAATCATGGAATATTATAGATCTAAGGATGAAGAGTTGAGTCGTATCTGAAGTGTAAGGTCTAGTTTTGGTTCGTAGGGTAGGAGAAGGCTCTACGACTGAGTGCGTAGAGGCCTAGTAGTCCGAAACTGAGTGCGCGGACTATTACAGTTGAGTGTGTAGGGCGAGCCGAGTCTGTAACAGTTGGAGCATTAATAAAGAGAAGTTTCATATCCATTCTGTGTATTTATTTCCTATTTTATGCATCTGTTACATTGAATATACATTGCACTTTTAATGCTTACATGATGCGCGAATATGTATGAATGTGTTGAATAAGTGAATGCAAGCTAGAATATATGTTTACATGAAATTAACTAAGATCTTTAAGAAGATAAGTAAGATACACGATGTAATTTGGGGAAATAACGCAGGACGTTGCCATAACAGCGTGAAAGCATCTCAACCCCTGGTTAGGGCTCCGTGAAAGGCGATTATAACAGATCGCGAAGGTATTGAAGGTTAGGGCAGTGCACGAAGTGACCTGTGCTAAGGTAGGCACAGTTCAACTAAATCGACACCTCAAACATCTCAAGGGTACAAAAACTTGGTTCCAACATGCGCCCATACTGCTTCGAGTGAGACTTCAGTCCGCACTCCACGGGCTGATGCCGAAAGAGTCAATAGTATAGGGATTTGTTTGGCTAATTAACTCCGAACCTAGGTCAGACCCCCTCAAGCCAACATGTTACACATGGTATTAGAGCAAGGTAACAACTCATGAAACTTATAAACCTTTATCACGCTTTTCATAAAATTAAAGACTTGTAGATATAATTAAATAAAAATATAAAAATCTTACTAAATAAAAATATATAATAAATAGAAATATATTATATAATTAGCTATATTAGAGAAATAAAATCTTTGAGATATATATCTATATATAACTTACTAAAAATATATATGTTTAGTTATTAAATTATCATTATGCGTAGAAATAATATTATTAAGGAATACAAATATATGTATTTACTTTTTTTTTGGTAAGAGAACAGAGTATGCATACTCCAAAGCCATTATTGAGAGTATCTCTTAGACTTCATTATCTCAACAAATGATGAGAAACTATGATAAGAGGAAATTCCCACAATCTAATAACACTTGTTAATCTCCTTCATCGTATACATGTTTAAAAAGTTGAAATAAAATAAGTTGACAACATAATTCAACTTCTTGTACGAAATCTAATAATAAAATATGTTTTTCATATTAGACTTTTATATACAAAACTTCACGTGGAGATTCTAAAGAATGCATGATAACATAAATTTTAAAGACCAATCTATATAATCCAATTTTGATTAAGCTATTGTAAATTTATTGTTAACATTAATTAAATATTAATTATTATATTACATTACATTATTGAGATTATAAAGGAGTTAAGAAATAAACATGCCACATATATTATACAAATTTAGTATTTGTTTGTATGGAGATTTCTGGATAGCAATATCTTTAAAATTTTTAAATGTTCTTAATGTCCTTGCTGGTGATAAGGTTTTGAAAGGATTTATAAATAACCAAATCATTTCTTTTGATCTTCATAGTAATAGGTTTGCAAGGTACGATTTAAGTAGAAACATTTATACATGGTGTTGTTAATTATATAAAGGTAAGAATATTATTTTTAATACATTTAGTTGGAGATAGATAAATATAACTATTTGTGTACTAGTCATATAAATATCAGTAAATTATTATAAATAGTATGTTTTAATTTTTATGATCTTATTATTTTTGAAATATTTAGATTACTACATAGTTAGTGGTTATTGAAAATTTATGGTTTAATTATGGTAGTAAATGGATTTGAATGAATGACAACTAAATTGTGGCTTTTATTTTAATGTGCAACTTATTATTATTCTTATGAAGGATAGGGAAAAATAAAGATGAAATGTTGTTCTTTCCACCATAGTTTTTCATTCAAATATTGTACTTTTTTTTTGGAAACCCAATCTTTTAGTTTTAATTAAAAATATTGATTTTTTATCCAATGTATATTTATCTGTTAAGTTAGGATCTCAAATTTATTTACCATTTGGGTTTCCTTGATCTAGATATTAATGTTGTTGATATTAAAAGATTAGATTTACATTTGATCTATGGAGAATTCTTTGGACCTTGTCGACATTAGTTTTAGAAGAAATAATAATATGGTATCCCTTATTGAATTATGTGAGTTTTTGATGATTGGTCAATTATGACTTGATCTTGTCAATTGATTATAGATATACCAAGTTTTCTTGTGGTGTTCTTCTATTATAAGTCATCTAAAATATAGTTTCTTGATTATTTCGATAATGCTCACTATATTTATTTATGGGTTGGTTGCAATAATGTGATCATGTGCCTATGTTGTATCCTAGTTGCTAGAATTTTATCTATTATGGAATTGATGTAAGAGATTGACTTCACAAGGGTGTACATTTGTGTGATTTTGGGTTGTCATTTACAGTTGAGTATCATTTATATAATGATATAGATGCAATTTGTATGATTGAAAATATATGTTATTGAACTCTCATAGTCATTAGAGCATATCAAAATTTTAACTGGTCAACATTGCTACAAGGATGTCACCCCTTGAAATTTAACAATGATGTTTATACCCTTAGGTAAATAGTCAACTTCCTAGTTAAAAGAATAAGGGATGATTATTGAAAATTAATTGGTATCTCGTTGAAAACATATCACTAATTATATTGATAAAACAACAAACTGAACTGGCAGGTAGATCTAAAATCAAGCCAAAAGGGGTGTTGGATGAAGTGGTCGTTTCTTTAGACTCTTGGGGATACCCTGCAAACTTCAGTGTGCTTCAACCAAAGAACCCTGTGGGAGGACATCCCTTGATCTTGGGACGACCATGGCTTGCTGCGGCCGATGCTTATATTACATGTCATTCTAGTGACATGTATATTTCCCATGAAGATTCTAGGAAGAAGGTCACCTTCTATCCACTCGCTAGATCCACTCAAGAGCTCCAAGACACTTTATGGTTAGACTATAGTAGTGATGAGGAGACTCAACCTATTTCCTTGATACATCAGAATGCTGAGTTTTCACAGGAGGGTGAGACTCAAGAATTCCTAAACAATCTAGATACCATGCCCAATTTTGAGTCATTGAGTTAGATTTTTAGTCTGTTTTCTCAAGAAAGTCATGACTCTCTACCTCCCTCACCACCATCTCTAGCAACACCTCTGTGTACTCTTGAACCTAATACCACTCTTATTGAGATTAGTCCAGGAAAATCCTTGCATATCAGTTCAGACTTGGATTCATCCCAGCGAGATCAACTTGTTAATTTTTTGTGAAACCATCTTGATTCCTTTGCATGGGGCTATGAATATATGAAAGGAATCCCTCTTGAAACTTGTACCCACCATATCTATATTCAAAATGGATCCTGACCTATCCAACAACCCCAAAGGCGTATGAACCCAACACTAAGAGATCAGGTTGTAAAGGAAGAATTAAAAAACTCTTGGATGTTGATTTTATCTATCCTATTTCTGATAGCCAGTGGGTCTCCCCATTGGCATTAGTCTCGAAAAAATATGGGAGATGGTGCATTTTTATTGACTAGAGAGAATTGAACAATTCCACTCTCAAGGATTACTTCCCCCTTCCTTTCATCGACCAAGTACTTGATACCCTTGCTGGTAAGAAGTACTTTTCTTTTCTAGATGACTTTAGTGGTTATAACGAGGTACAGATTGCACCCAAGGATCAAGACAAAACCACTTTTACATGTACATGGGATACATTTGCTTACCGAGTGCTTCCCTTTGGGCTATGTAATGCCCCAGCTGCCTTTCAAAGAGCAGTCTTGGCCATTTTTGCTGACCTTGAGTGTGTGGAAATCTATATGGATGACTTTTCTATGTTTGGTGATTCATTTCAGGAAGCCCTAAAAAATCTAGAAAAAGTGCTTCTTTGTTGCCAAGAAGCTCATATTGCCTTTGTCATGCGGAAAGAGTTATTTTTGCGGACAAAACTAACCTCCCTAGAAGCCTAAGACTTTCTAGTGACAAACAAGACAATTAAGAGCAATCCTTCTCTAAACATGCATTATCATACTAGAAACCAAGTGTTTTCGATCCTACCTTAAATCCAACGTTGTTGTAGTAGTCTAGCCTCGTCGATCCAGATGAGCTCCTCCTTCACTTTGAAACCTGCATACACTAACAATCAAACGATTACATAATACCCGAATATCTCATAAAACAAAACATATTCAACATATAGACCAAGGAGTATATGAAACAATTCATTAACAATAAATCATTGAGAAGAATGGACTTATTTGTATTAATAGGAAACAAAAATAAACCATTACAACCTGAGCCTTGGTGTTGTGCAAGTTCCTCCCAGGGTCCAGCAAGAGTTTTCCTTTACTTTGATAAGCTCACCCACTTCCAAATGAGACAAGAAAGGATGGTAATCTCTCCTCACAGGCTTCTACAAGGAAGTTCTAATTCCAGCAGCATCTACCCTTTGGAATGTTCAGCTTTCAACCTCCCTCCTCTGGCCCAATGCTTGTATTTATAGTGTTCTAGAGGAAGTTATTAGGTCCAACATTAATGGGATACTCCCTCTTTTGGATGGGGTAGCTCCTCTCTTGATGGGATAAGTTCCTCTATCATAGGGATGCATGAACCATCTGGAGGCGCTCAATACACGTCAAACACTCTTCTAGAAGGCTCTAGAAGTGACCACAAGTAACTTTTGAAAGATGAAACTCGCGCCTTTTGACCTTTACAGGGGTAC